>JAPMOB010234509.1:0-15187 GCA_029875015.1 Lepomis gibbosus | reverse complement strand
GGTCTGGGATCCTCGCGGTTCCCCCACCCTGCACAACAGAGTCTGGCGTCAGCCCCGCTACACTTTCCCAGGCTCACAACAATATCTCCTTGCTGAACTCTGCACTGCAGCGCTGCTGCCTGGGGCCTCCTCCTCCTCCTCCATCTCCTCCTTCTCTACTACTACATGAATACTACTCACGTGAGCACATGGCAGCGAAGAGCCTTATTAAATATTCCGGAGTTTGCATAAACTTTAATGCAGGCTAATTGACATTCTTCCCTGCATGATAAGATAACAGTTGTTTCTTTGGTAAGATGTGTCTGTTGATTGGAAGTCAGTCAGTGGCGCACAAGAGGCTGTATGGTACTTTACAGTATTTCTAATATGTTATGATTTTATCATAATATCCTTTTAATATTCCAGTCACAGTTTGCTTTTAGTTCTGACCTGATATGAGCAGCAATATATCAGTAACACAAATAATTGTTAGAATAAACAGATGATTTTAGAATGATCTTTAGGCTTTGCTATAATTGTTATTATGTCTTCTCTAGTAATAATACACACCAAAATATGTTTTTCCCTTACTGAAATAGAATCATTATAAAATAAAAAACTGTGAAGTTAAAAACACACCTAAATAAATCCCAAATTGACGTGCACCACGTTGCAGCTTTATATGTGTCAAAATACAGGCTACTTACAATTTACTTGAGTGCAGTCCAAAAAATTACATCCTCTTAATTCTTCTTCTCTGTATTTTGAAAATACATACTTAGATTATGAATAATAATCTGTGTCCCAAAATGCGTCCTTTCTGCACTCCATTCAAATAAACTGGGTCTCGATATTCAGAGAGAGAGAGAGAGAGAGAGAGAGAGAGATCTACCCTGCCTGGCAAAACCTGTTGTTGCTATTTTCTTTCAAATCTTTAATGTACTTTACCTGCTGCATTAATGGATATGATATCCTGTAAAAAAAAAAAAATCCTCTCTTACCGGATAAAGCGGGTCAGACAGGAGTGTGAGAGCAGCGGCTGCAGACAGAGAGAGAGGCAAGGGGGAGGGAGGATGATGATGATGATGAGGAGGAGGAGGAGGAGGAGGAGGAGGAGGGAGGTAATAGAGCCGGCTCAGGGCCTATCAAATTTGTCAGACAGGGCCCTATGATATTTGGGGGGAATAGATGGGAATATAAAACAGCCTGGAAGTGGTTGCTGGTTTGTTTTGATATCAGAACCGCATCGACAAACTCCTGCTGCTTATCAGATCCACAGATCAGGTAATGTTAAATAAAATGGGTAATGTAGCCTATAACCTCAAGGTCAGCAATAGGCCTACAGACGAATAACCACCAGTTTAAAACCTGATCGTATTTTCTTTAGAAAAACATATTTGTGTTACGTTACTCAAAATACGTTATATTTATAGAGCCCACACGTGTCTGTTATTCGCCTCTTTAACATAACGTATAGTAGCATTTGTTGATCATGTAATGCTTTTTATACGCCTTTATATGGGAGCAGACAGTCTTGAGGTGGGTATCTCCTCCATTATCTAGGATCAATCGTTTTATTAACTCTCCCTATTCCTAGATTCACAAATCGACGCCGTCATGGTCTATTTAACATCGCAGACTATTGTTGAGTTGTTTCAGTGTTATTTATAGGACAACAGAAGAAAATAATTCAAGTAGACACTATATGATATGATGTATGTAGCTACTTTGCAACAATGCACAGTGTATTATGTAGGCTACATGTGTTTGCAGCCTGTTTATGATCAACCTGTAACTGACAAGCCTGCTATTTACACTGGAATAATGCATACAGTTATACTCCCCTGCAGACCAACATATTGTGGCTGTTTCAGGAGCAGGAAATCAATTTGAACGGTTTAGATCTTAAACACAAACGTTATGCTTGTTTTTAAGGCACAGGCATAAAGAAACACAGTGTACAGTAAGATGCATCTACAGGAGGAAACAGCGACACACTTTGGTGAGAGGGGACAGGATCACCTCGACAAAACTGTTCACTGGACAGTAACAGTGGCATTTTATAAGGATATTTCTTTGTTGCACAAAGCTTGCATGTGTTTGCACAGAGATAAAAAAGAAGGAAAAGAAAAAGAATAAGTAAGAAACCTAAAACTTATTCTGGTGCAGACAAAGTCTCAATATATTTCAATTAAAACGTTTTGTATTAATGTCTAGATTTAAACAGCCACTCTCCTTCACGGAATAAAAAAAATATTTAAAATATAAGATAAAGAAAATAAATGTTACTTATTGGAAAGTTTATAGGCCATTATGAAAACAGCGGTGTTAAAAAAATAAATCTATAATCAGAAACCAGCTTTAATGTGTAAAAATATGGCGAATAGTGTTACATCTTGATATGTTAACATTACAAAGGCTAACATTAAAATACTGTTTTATAAACGCTTTATTTTAGTTTTAATCAGACAGCTTTACCTGTTGAAACTGAAACTGAAACAACAGGCTGGAAGGTTAAAAAATGACTGAAACAAACTGGTTTACCTGTAGTAATAACTAATAGCTCGTTATTCTTATTCTTATTATTTAATTATTGTTATTCTTATATCAATATTATTATTATTACAATTATTAATATTTCAGTTCATGGACATACAACACAAGCTGATAAAATCTAGATGATAAGTGTGCTGATGTTTAATTCTCACAGCAACAAAATTATATATTGCTAATCTTTTAACAGCAGATGTTAATGTCTGCAACAGTTATTAATTAATTATATTAATTAATTAAAAACTGAATTTATATATCATATTTGTTTCTCATCCATTGCCTGTGAGGCTGATGTATTACTATTATTTTAGGGATTAAATTCTTTATTTGTACTTTAAAAAGTGCAATTTTTATATTATTACAAAACCTTGGGCTACATGTTCCAGTATATTATGTGAAATTTAAAACATGTTATATTTTAACATGCTTATTTAATTTAACTAACTCCACAAGTAACATGCAACCTCCATTCTAGCTGCCACTCAGCTGGCATTATAAATACATAAAAGTTGTTAAGTATTGTATGGTTGAATTATTAGTGTATACATATATAGCAAATTTAGATATCTAAAAATAAATATTTTGACAATAGCATATGACATTTCATGTTACAAGTGTTTTCTAGCAAATATCCCCTCTGCAAGTTCAGTTTATTTTGGTTTTAGACCTTATTTTATACTTTTTTGCTGATACAGGATCAGACAAGTTTACCACGCAGTATTAGTGCAGAAGGAAATAATCAAAGAGTATATCTGGCAGTGTGTGGTATGTGTACCGTAAAATAAATTGCGAGCTCACTGACCTCAGTGAATGTTTTCAGTATATTTGTGAAATTTGAGGTTTGTGCAGAGCTGGATCCATAAATCTAAAAATGAGTGAACTTTTGTCATTCACAAAGAAACAATTGTTTTTATTTTCAAACTTCTAAATATGTGAGATAAATGGAACGGTTATTGTAAACACTATTGTGAACAGTACAGTACACTTTGATTAAGCAAACACTTGTGAATTTGATATTGTTTTAATAGTTCATCTGCTTTAAATTAAATGTCACAACAAAGGTAACTGATTTGTGGCTGAAATATATAAATGTTTCACATCTTTATGTTTTTATGACTCTTTTGTGACCTGTTTTTCAACAGTATTAGTGTTAAAAGTTTCATGTTAAAGCTTGCAGGCCTCATATTAGATTGACTGTCTCCAGATGCACCATCAGGCTCAAGTCCTGTATGAGAAGAATTTATTTAAATCATCAAAGAAAGACACATGGATTATTTTCTGTTATTATTATTTCTATTCTGATATTAGGCTACTAGCATTTTTCCATTAAACTCTTGTTTGTACATTTATTAGGCCTATAGACTGGGCTGTAATTGTGGATTGGGTCTAAATCAATAACACTGCACTAAAGACAGAGACAGAAACTTTGTAAATACAACATAAAGCATTAACAAAATATTTAGCATGAATCTACATGTTGTTTAGAATTTTCAATAATCTTATCTAATTTCAGATGTTATATAACAATACACAATTTCTCATTTTTTGTGCAGTGGCAAAACGGAGAAAAAAAGTAAAGAAAATAGGGCCTGTAGGACCAATATTGTCACATTTACACTGTAAATTCATATGTTTATCATAAAAGACATCAACATAACAAATACAAGGCTTACTGCTGTGAATGTATGTCATCTGCATGAGATGGCCAATGAAACAAAAAAGGGACGTTGAGAAACAAAACTCACCTTTATGGACACAAGAAAGTCTTTTTATTCTCATTGTCATGTTGCTTTTAGCCAATGATCACTTACATGTGTAGGAAATGTTTTTACATCCCATCGATTAAAAAATATATAATTTAGGCTTTTTGAAAAAGAAAAAAGGTCGTTCTTAAAATAATGTAAAAAGTAGTGATGGCAAATAATTGTGCAACAGCTAAGCTACAGTGACTGCACATAAACCTTCAGACTTTTTAGTAGCCTGCAACAGGGTCACTATTAGCCTAACTTTCTCCTGTCAACAAACTGCGTTACAAACTACACCCAGTAACATTACAGACATTTTGTAGCATTTGAGCGGACTGACGCTGTACAAAAGAGGGTTAGCTACACTTTTATGTATAAATTCATTAAACAGAATAAACGTCTTACCACAGCAGGCTCCTGCAGAGACCTGTTAATTCCTCCCCTGCCTGGTGTGAAAGAGGGAGAGGGAACCCGAGCCCTCGTGCCTTAATTTGAAGCAGGCTGGGTTTTATGATAATCAGAGCTGACACCGACCTGTGCGCCATGAATAGAGGAGGGCACCCTCGAGCCTGCGTTCCCACGAGCCGCATTCCTCCGGTCAAGTTCAAGCTCAAAGCGCGAGCCACCATTACTATGCGAGGCGTGCCGCGTGGCTAATTCCAAAAAGGGCGCGCACTCCCCGCCGTGGGAGAGTCCGTCACCTTGTATTCAAATGCAGCAGCAGATAGACAGATAGGCCCACTGCGGCTGTCGTCGTCAACACTGAAACAAACACAGCAAACCAAAGCACACCAAAAAAAGGCGCCTGCTGTTGTCACTTACACTAAGAGAGTAAATAAGTAAATAAATCATTCATTTTCATTTTCAATGTTTCCTCAAAGGAAGAATTACAATGATCATTAAATAGCTACAATAATCATTGTAACTAAACTAAAATATTTATTAGGCTACATATCTTTTATCACATATTTTTTAATATGAATAGCATACCTCTTTTTTTAGGATTTGCTTTGACTTTTATAGAGTAAGGCTACTTACTGATCTGGGTCCAAATATGGACAAAAAACCCCTGATAGAAATGCTCATATAATGTCTGTTAGGCAAACAGGCTTTGCCTATGTCTCCCACTTGGCATAATTTCATTCTTTAGATGGTGAGTCATTGCAGCCAACAACAATGTGCGTGTGATGAATCTTTACTACTATTAAACTGAAATTCCCTGTCTTAAAAAATCTAAACCAAAGGTTTAAAAGAACATGTTAAAATAATCTAAAACAATAATTAAGTTTACATTTTGTTGCAAGCTACGGGATATATAGCCTAAATTGCTTTCTTTTTTTATCCCCAAGGAAACCTATTCCTGAAAACATTTTAAGGACTGGAGAAGTAAGGAAGAGCTCTTTTAGGGTATTTCAATACTGCAATATTGTGCATGGACAGATAAAAATACAAATAAGTTTATGAAAATACTTCATGTTGAGTTAATTGTATGTGTGTATAGGCTATTGATTGATCAGAATATTTGGGTACACTGGCTTTGACCTCCTGTGACAAGAAGAAAAAAAATCATAAAACACACACACACACACACACACACACACAAGAAAACTATATACAGTATTTTATGTCATACTCACATCCTATTTAATGTGAACTTATCTGGCAGGTTTTAACACAGTATTTATTTATTTATATGTTTTATTATGTTTTATATATCTTATCTTAAAGTTTGTGTGTGTTGAGACTTAATGGTTTCAAGATACATTTCTTTCCTTTTAAGACAGTACAGTTAAAAGTTGATGAGTTTTATTGGTCAAAGACAGGAACATTGTACCTGAAGAAAGTTTGAGCTGATAAATAATAATAAACATAATTAATAAATGAAATGATTATTATTGTTGTAAGAATGATATACATAAGAACAGCAGATGTAATAGCTCAGTCAGGGGCTATTAAAGACAGCCTTCTTTCAGTTTACTAAAACATAAGTTTAGATTTAAGATATGATGTTTTCCTCTAAGAAACACAGCCCATTTCACTTTAGCTTTTGTAATGATGCATGTTTTTTCAGCCTGTGACGTTGCCTACATATTATCTTTATAGAACATGTTAAAAAACACAGCACATACATCATAAGGCATCTTTGTTGTAGCTCAAAGTGCTTGCTAAACTTTGGCATTTGTACATTATTCATGTATTTAAAACATACATCACTTAAATCAAACTGTGGGAATCAGCAGCTCCATTTTTTTCAGCCAGGGCCAGGTTTCTGTACACATGAGCAAGGAGCTCAGTGTGAGTCAGAGGCAGAAGATTCCCATATGTATAGCATGCAAGTGTGATGTATAGGGTATAATTGGCTGGCTTAGTCCCAGACAGCCCTGTTCCACCTCCCCATGTTCCTGCATTTGAGGTCCCATAAAACAGTGTCTGGCTTGCGGATCCCATTACCCCTGAGGGAATAAATCCCTCGCTCATGATTTGAACGGTGCAGGTCTGTGATCAGTGAAGAATTCAACATCAGGAATTTGTTCCACTATGATCCTTATTTCACCTATGTGCTCATATTAGTACTACTACATGTAGGCTACCCTTTGTTTAATACAATTTGTAATCATCTGTTTAGATTTTAAAAAGTTACCACTTACATCTGTAAGTCACCACAATCCTGCAGCTAATAACACAAGCTAAAATTAAACGAGTCGCTGAACCTCTGAACCGGAATGCAGCTTTGTTCCACATTTACAAGCCCATATACCTTTCCACTTGCCTCCTTTTTACTGACCTCTTCAGTTTGGCTTTAAAGGCTGAACAACCCCATAAAGACATTTTACTTGCAGCTCTCAGTGGTCCTGCAGAAAGAAACAGATTCATCAGTGTGGCGGGAAACATCATATTATGTAATGACCACAAAGAGGGCTGGCCAGGTCAGAGGTGAGACAATCCCCTGACCCCCTGAACCCCCGACCCTCTGAATCCCTTCCACTGGAGTGTGCCAGTGACCATAGGGCTGTTGATGAACTCGTGGACTAGTGGACAGTGCATTTGGTGACCTTTGGTGTCACTTGCCGGACAGCAGACGGATGTGTCTTTAACCCAATCAGCACTGATCAGTTGACCTGTCGAGGCAGGAAACCACAGGGACAATGTTGTCTCAGTGGATCATTGAATCTGATCATTGTGATCTGGCTCACGAAGCAAGAAAACCAGCTGGATTTTGTTTCTTTTTTAATAATCAACACTGTCAGCAGAAAAAACAAACTTAAATAACACACTGTAACATTTTATTTTAGCATCACCATTTAGCATTTATTGTATGTACACTTAATACATTACATATCATGATCTACTTGTAAGCATAAGGACATTTTTAGTTATTAATGTTTTACCATAATTCCTCTTATGAACATTCATAACTGGTACATAAACATTTTAATCCTTTATTAAATACACCGAATAACAAATCTGCAATATTTTGAAAAAAATCCCAACAGTGTGTTATAAATATAAATTTATTAACTGTTTGTATAGACATATAAATCATTTACTGGTTGTTTTAATGTAGAATGGTAGTAGTTTGAAAAAAAATTCTAGATTTCGTCCAGAGCTTTCAGCTGCATCCCATGGCCTTCATAAGCAGATGGATTTGTTCCGTTGTCTCTGTAAGTGAAGAGGTATTTATAGATAACTGAATACTGATGACGACATATTTTATATTATTACGCTTGAATTATTGTGTCAATCAGTCAGTAACTGTTTACTGATACTTCTTCGGAGAAGTTATAGTTCTTACATACATAAACACTTAAAAATGCTCACATATGTACTTGTAATAAGTGTGTTTTGGTGCAATAATGACTCTTCAAAAATGCTGGTGAAATGACTCATGTCCAGAGGTCTTGTGTGTATTACCATGGTCTGGTTGTTTCAGTTCTTATGGAGATTTCTGATCCCTCCATATCTTTAGGTTGGATGTACGAGAGGATGACGGGACACAATCTCATCTTCAGCCACCCGTGACAGCCAGACACCCAGTCAGTCAGTGTCACGACAGCATGTCAGCAGGAATTTAACATATTCACGAAGGTGACTTTACAAATGATTTAATATATGTACTAATGATTTCATGTGCGCTTCATTGATTTAAAGTTAATCTTTTATACTTGGCACTTTTGTTTCAGTTTGACTTTTGAACAATCCTATTTGTCTTTTGCCACTGCACGATGGTCACTCTTAAGGAGGATTGGGCAGATTCTGTTGGGCAGTCATTACCCACCCCCAACCACCACACACACACACACACACCACAGGGCAGTCATTTTTCACCCAGCCCTATGGGCCTCTGACAGGTCTGGGAGAGGGTCTGCCTCCATGTAAGGCAGACTGGCAGGACTGACACCTCCGTACAGCAATGTTAATTATGGGCATCTGCTTGGACGGCCCAGTCTGGGGGGCTTCCAGGGTCCTTGGCTGTTGCCATAGGGACGATGGAGAACCGTTGGTGGTTTGGGGGGCAGACAGAGACCCCGTTATTCTCCTGAGGGGTGGCCAGACATGACCCCCCACAACTCACCCCTTTTGATTTGGGTGGGAAACAGTGAGCAGCCAGCCAGGAGAGCGACAGATCATTTCAGGTTCATTTTGCGGACTGTGGGTTCGGATCCTGTGAGACAGACAAAAATGTCAGGGAGCAAAAACTGTTTTATTAACTATTTTGGAGCACAAATATTGTATCACTGTATGAGTACTGGTCCCTGTTCGAATGAGTGTCATGAGTATGTAATCTATATCTATGTAACATTTTTTTTAAAAATTAGAAATGTTTTGATTTTGAATTTAAGTTAATTCAATTTAGAGGTTTAATTGAATTTTATCTAAAGAGATGCGGGGAAAATGGCAGGTAAATTATAAACACTAATTTAGTCATTTACACACACACACACACACACACACACACACACACACACTGAGCGCCTGGGCTGGTTTTATTCCCACTTTGCATATATTAGCCAGTTTCTGTGTTCTGAAATGCATTGTTGTGATTTCCCACACCTCCCTATTTGATGTCTCTTTTGTCAACGTGAATAAAAGAAGATTGATGAATGGGAGGTGGTGCTGCCTCATGAAGAGGTAGCTCCAGTGGCAGCTGGTGACCCCTGTTGGACAACATGTGAACTCCACAGAAAACTCTGATCACTTTAACTGGAGTCTGAGGCTTTTATTTGTAACTTCAGACACGTACAGAGGATTTTCACAGATGAGAATATCTGTTTTTCCTTCAAGTTCATTATAAAAGCATAAAGCAGTACTGAAAGAAGTACTCAGAACCTTTACTTATAAAACTGGTACTACTCACTACTCACTTATTTCTTCATTTAACTCTTGTTCTTGTTCTTCTTCTTATATTTTGTTTTTTCATTGATCAATAACATTTTATTGCTTTTTAGATCATTCAGACTAATTTAAATTTAACTGCTTTGTATAGGCTACTCTATAAAATCGTTAATTTTCCACCATCATAAAGTGGTGGAGGACGTATTCAGATTATTTACTTAAGTAAGCAGTACCTCAGTGTAGAAAACACTGTTACAAGTTAAAGTCCTGCAATTTAAAATTTTACTTAAGTAAAAGTACAAAAGTATTAGCATCAAAATATATAGGTATATATAAATATATATGTGCAAAAACTAAAAGTATTCTTGCTGATTGTACTGATGCTGATTGGCCCATTTCAGAATCATGTTTATTCTATTATTAAATTATATTTATTGATGCATAAATGTGTAAATTGCTTTAAAGCTGGGGTAGGCAATTTATTTCAGAGGCATTTTTTGTTATATTTGTTGAAATTATCTTTACATCCCCACAGCAATCAATAAATAAAATGCTCTGACAGAAAAATGAAATAAAAAAGTCCTGTATCTGTGGCTATGGTAGGACTGTCACAAGCAAGACCAATTATTTCTTTGGGTCCGAATTAAATTATTGTCCTTTACCTACCACTAGCTTTAACGCAGAAGCTGGTAAAGGTTACTTTATTTTGCTGGGTAGCTTGTAAATACCCCACAGGAAGCATTAAAGTCTTCTATACAAATAAATATTTATATGAATCAATTATATATTTATTAATACATATTATTTGTTGATTACATTTTGTATTATTTATCTGAGTATGCAAAGTAACTAGTAGCTAACGGTACCAAATAAAAGTAGTTTAGCAAAAAGTACAATACTTCTCCTCTGAAATGCAGTGGATAGAAGTATGAAACAGCATGGAAAATGCATAAAGTACAAGTCAAAATTGTACTTAGTAAATAGATATAGTTACTTTCCACCACTGTCTGCTGATAAAATGTACAAAGTATCATAAAATGGAAATATTCAAATTTATTCTGAAGTGCAGTACTTGAGTAAAAGTACTTAGGTACTCTGTCCATCCCACAGATGTAGAAAAGCATTTTTTTCTTTGTCTTTCTCTTAATTTTATGCCTTTTATTTTGTGGGTTTCACACTGCATTCTTATGTTTATATGTCTTTTTGTCTCTTTTATCTCCCATAGAGCACTTCTGCTTTGACAAGTGTTATGGAGGAAGTACCACGCATCATGTGACACTGTTTATCTCCACTAGATGGCCTTAAGACATCACTGTATGAGCTGCCACAACATCATCTTGAATTTCCCCACATTTTCTTGTTCTCTTAGCTGAAGTTATATTGTGTCTCATGTGAAAGATTAGATATTAAAACACATCTCCTTTATCAAGAGAGAAAGGACAAAGGATTTTTTAAGATCAACAACAAAAAAAATAATGGACTACAAACCAGAATTTCCTCAAGGTTTATTTCACATATTGAATTCAGTCCTCGTCACTTTATAAAAGTTTGAGAAGCCACGCTCATCGGTTTCTGTCTGTCAGCCGAGGATGAGGAGCAACAACTTGGTGTCCTTCAAGAAAGTTCCTCCAAACATTTGTTAGCACAGAAGTGACAGCAGAGAACAAGAAAAGCGAGCTGTGGATGTGAGACACAGTGGTTGCATTGCAGTGATGAGACCATTAGCGGCACAGTGGGGAGACAGAGGGCAAAAGGAGGTGACCTGGTCTCTGGACTCAGTGAATGTCACAGTTCAGCACGGTTCAGCTCTCCTGAGGCTGCTGAGGTTTCAATTAGACTGACCTTTTTTACCCAGGAGGCTAAAGAGCAGGGATCAATGGGATTGTAAGCCAGCTGTTTAGGTCTGTATGTGTGCAGGTATGCCAGCCTTACACCTAAAAATCAAAGAAATATGGGGAAGAAGGTGAATTTAATGTTCTTTTGCTTCAAGGTATATTAAGCTTTCAGTCAAGGACAATTTGATGATGCTGTGATTTGCAAAAGTGCAAAAGATGGGTATTTCTGCTACTGAAGGATTGACAGGCCTGTCTGCACAATACTCACACAACACGTCCCCCTCACCTCGCCAAACAGACAGCAACAACACAGCGGAGACAGAGAAGAAAGATGTTTAGAGTCTAGTGGACAAATGAAGGACCATGTTCCACAGAATGACAATAAGGCATGAAGGGCAAATTGTAAAGTTAATGGTGTGTGGGGACTGAGGATTTAAAAAACAGCACTGCTTACGCTCTAGTCACTCAGCTCTTCGTCTGCAAGCAGCTGTATTTGTGGAATTTTAGTAGTATTACCATTACGCACCGCAAACTACTACTGGCTGTGATGTTACTTGTTTCTCTCATGTCTGTTAAATATAAAGCCACAGCCGACAGCTGGTTAGCTTAGCTTAGCACAAAGACTGGGAACAGGGGGAAACAGCTAGCCTATGTTACGCAAGCTCTCTTAGCCTTTTTAAAAAAGGCTAAAAAAATCAACAAAATAAATTCAAACATTGTCAAGAAAGGAAATATTTTTACACCATACACTTCCTGAATTCAAGTTTTTCTCTTTCACTGATCTAACTGCCTTGTTTACTCATCATAAAACATTCCATCAATCACCAACTCTGGTTTAGTCGAAATAAATCCGTAATTCATGGAGTTGTATTTGAAAATATTCTGTCTCCACATGCTGTCGCTGCCTCTCTGATGCCACCTCCCTCTTGCTGACCTCCCATTTGATGCCTTGCGTGTCCCTGCCTGAACCCGCCGTGTCTTTGTCATCAAGGAGTCAGAGTCCTGGTTGGAGCCTCTGTAAATCTCTGTAAAGATTTGTTGTCTTGGTCTTGTAGGCTGTGTTTGGTCCAGGTCCAGCCGTGATCACTGGGAGGCTGCTGAGCCTGGTTCCGTTGCCTGCTCGCCCGGTGCAACACCAAAATCTGTGACCTATCAGATTCTGTGACTACACCCAAACGGCAATGTTTTCCTAACCATAACCAGGTACTTTTAGTGCCTAAACCCAACCAAGTACTTTTAGTGCCTAAACCCAACCAGGTACTTTTAGTGCCTAAACCCAACCAAGTACTTTTAGTGCCTAAACCCAACCAAGTACTTTTAGTGCCTAAACCCAACCAAGTACTTTTCGTGCCTAAACCCAACCAAACTACAGCCACTTCACATCGCCAACAAAACCTCTGCCGCTTAACTTTCCATTTGGGTCACAGAATCTGACAGGTCACACATTTTGATGTCACACCGGCTCTGATTCTGATGCTCATTATGAACTCAGTCAGCTAAAAGGACTGCTAAGTAGCTACACTGAGCTAACAAGTTAACGGCAGTTAGTAGCAATTATGACCTGATATGTTATGCTGCTGACTATTTTTTGGAGTATGAATTTCACAGGTGGAGAGTGGTCTCACTTCTTACACAGTGTACCTTTAAATAAACAAGATACAATGTCTCTGTTAATTAGTGAGCTTTAGATGTTGTGGTAAGCAGATTTAGTTAGCCTGCCTTTGGACAAAGCTAAGTTAGCTGTTTCCCCCACTTCCAGCGTTTGTGTAAAGCTAAGCTGCTCATGGTAGCTTTTTGTTTACTATACAAATATGCATTTAGTATTGATCTTCTCATTTTGGCCAACAAGTCCGTCAGATTAAAACAACCAAATAACATCCATGTCCTCTGTCTACAGATAGAAGGGTTTTCTGATCTGACGCCTCTATTGGATGGACAGCATAATTTGCCTGTGCCTTCAGAAATGTTACAAAGCCTTGATGAAAAATAAATCTCTTTTTTATGTTACACCTCTATGGTTAAGGTTTGGTTAGGTTTAGGGAAAGATCATGCTTTGGGTTTAAATAGTTTTTTTAACTTGGGCCCTATTTTCACATATTTTGGTGTTGAAATTACCAAAAGGTACAAAAAGGTTTGAATTCGATTTCTTCAGCCCGCAGTCTTTTTGCCGGACTCAGACTGTTATACAAGGTGTCATGGAAAGGAGCCCCCAGTTAACTCCCGGTGACAACCTGTGTTTTTAACCAGAAACAGAAGTCTCGCTCAATGACAGTTCTTATTCTGAAATTTCAGGGGAGGCAAGTTGCAGGAAATGCTGGTGGAAATGAGAGAGAGGAGTTTGTTGTGACATAGAGAAACTGCTAGCAATACATTATTTCCTAATGTTACTCCAACACAACAATCTCCTCTCTCCAACTCTGACTCACGTTTCCAATGTCGTCTTCCTGCAGAAACTCGTCTCTCACGAGGTTTCAGAGCGAGAATGGTCCTTGAGCGAGGCTGCCAGTTGAAGCCATCTACTATACGGCTTCCAAAACTTTCTGTACCTAGGCCTACTAATCACTTAAACACCAAAATATGTGAAAATAAGGCCCATGTTTTAAAATACTGAAATGATCCTTTAAGATTAGTGGAGTTTGGTCAAGTTGACTGTCAGTTTGAAATGAGAAACAAGCTGTGGTCTCTAGTGTCAAAGTCCGCTTGACCCGTCCACCTACTTCGACATTGCTCAATAATACCATGTCACATAAACACGGTATTGTTGAAAAAACGGATGCTGTCGTTTTTCTTGGGAGTACAGTCTCCATCTAACTCTGGCCCAGGCAGCAACATGACTATGTAGCCAAAGTCGATATGGGCGTGTATAGTACTAATTGGCACTTTAGCAGTCGTATGCCTTCAAGATGCACAATATTTCCAGGCGAGTTATGTGCTTTAAAAATATGTTGGATTCACGCTGTGTTAATGTTCTGACAAGCCAAATGTGTTGTAATTAGGAAAAACAAACAGATGGGCATTTTCATTAGAGGCGTTAAATGTGTGCGTGTGTGAAAGAGAGAGGCAAGAGAGAGAGGCAGTTAATTTATATTTTCAGAGTTAATTTACAGTTTTTTTTGGAAAAAAATCTCATCAATATCACCAACAAAACAGCTTTTATGTGAAGCTCTTTTTGCTTAATACTTTTAATTAATAGCGCTTAATACTGTGAAATTGTCCTTTATATCCAATTTATTCCAAGGACTTTATGTTTTCAGTGTAGTTTGTGCCAGTCTGTGAGCAGGATTATGGAAACATTACTACATGTAACATTGAGGAAGGGTGAAGCATTGGCCAAGGAAGAATCCATCCATTTTTGAAGCAGATTACTGTGCAGATACACAAGTTATTATTCATTTTGTTAACATTGCAAAACAGGTCAATTGTAACACCGGTGTCACTGGAACTGAATTAAGGGAGCATGTGCGACCCATTGTAGTTGAAGTGAATGGTGTGCTGTGATTAAACATACAACAAAACATTACAGTCACCTTAAACATCACTGTAGAAACAAATGCAGCAGGTATGTAACAAATCAGCAATCAGGAATGTGAGATATCTGGATTAATCGCAATATATAATTTCAGTCATACCAACACAGCCCAATCATGCTTGAGAATGTACACAATTACACACACAAAGACACATGTGCACAAGCATCACACACACACACACACACACACACACACACACACACACACACAC
>JAPMOB010234508.1:0-10960 GCA_029875015.1 Lepomis gibbosus | reverse complement strand
AGCCGCTTTATAAGTTTTATTCGAACAATTTCCATGCTGCTCAGCGAATAAGACACACAGTATTTTCATGACAACACAATCAATGTTTGCCTGGTATGTGTGAGTTAGAACTCTTATGATGGCAGTATTTGGGGAGTATGCAACCCCGCCCCCCTCACAGCAAACCCATGGTTGAATGACAAATGGAGCATTGTCACACATCATTTTTCATGTTTACTCTGAGCACTATGGACACTTGTACCACGGTCGGGCCCTTTAAAGGACCTTTCCTTTCAATTATCTGCATTAGACGTGCATCAGCTCCCCCCAGTTATGTCATGTGCACAGTAGTTAGATTGAAAAACCCACGGCAAGAATGGCACAGTTTAGTTTTCCCATGATTATAAGTTAGTGGCGACAGCAACTCTTAGCTGATAGCCAGAAGCTTCAATCATTTAGCAGCTGCAGGTTACCAATGCTTTAAAACCCACTGTGCCTTTTGTGATTTTAACTATATGTTATTTTAGTTCTTCTTTGGACTGTTTCCTACGTCGCCACAGCAGTCCAACGGTTTCTTGCTGGCAAACCGGGCCCTGCCCAAACCCACATGGAGCTCTGATAATCCACATATTTAATATGGCGTAGAACTTTTTTACGCTGAATGCCCTTCCTGACACAACCCTCACCAGTTTTATTGTAGCAATGTAAAATGGAATATCAGTACTTTTGGTTGAATTTCAAGCAATATGCACGTTGTAAAACACTGAACTGTGTTAGTAAGTAACAGGTGAATTAAGGAAACTGGATCTGTCTACCTCCTCTAACCACAGTGCTTAATCGTAAGTGTTTGTTGATATACTGTAGATGATAAATGCCAGTGATGTCTGTGCTCTGAGGGACCACGATACAACAGGCTGTTCCCAGGTATGTGACTTCAGAGGTCGTAGTTTAGGAAATAAAGTCATGCTATTTTATAAAGCTTGGTTAAACACCATGACTTTACCATGACTCCTAATGTCAATAATGATAGCCTGGAGGGACATACCACGTTTTATTACATTGGCACAAACAAAAAAAGAGTTACAGTATATGAAAATGTCTATTTATAAAGAATATGCATACACTGATGTGCCATACACTAATGGCAGTGACTTACTTCAGTTTATTTGTGTGGATTAGGAATCAGAATCATAAATTGAGACACAGGTTAAAAATGATGGAGCTCATGGAAAAATGTTTGATCCAGAAGAACATCGGGGGGTTCTCTTTAATGACTTGTGTGGTTTTTGAAATATCACCAGAGATTTAGATGCTTTACTCAGTGACTCAAACGTTGTGAGAGGTACTAACAGGGCTTAAATGCCACAGTGACAGAATGGAAAGACACTGGAATATTTGACTTTTCACAGTAGCTTGAATTACAGACTGCATGGTTTAATGCTAACAAAGCATGGTTTTCTTTTTCCTTGTTTGGGATTTCTTTGTTGTCTTGTAACTTAATTACTTTAGTTTGGAAGAATTTCCTTTGAACAGATGTCGTTTTTAGGACTTCTGACTTTTAAAATAAACAATATACATCTGTGTTTGTATCTAGATTCCGGTATTACCAGAACGTATGCACTTTTAGCTATTCCTCTGTGTGGTGGGACTGGCCAAGATGGGAGAGAGAGATCGACTGGATGGCACTCAATGGAATCAATCTGCCGCTGGCTTTTACTGGCCAAGAAGCCGTGTGGCAAGAAGTAAGAGCAGACCTGTTAGGCTGAAAGGGATGAAACCTAACCACAGAACAGATATTTTATGGGAAAGACATAACAAAGAAATAAATATCTGTGCTTCTAATATTATCATGTTTGATAGAAAATGTTAGAGTTTAAATTAGGATTTATATAGATAAGTTCCATACTACCATACAAGATAGATGCATTATCCTCAGAGCAATATGAGGAGGAAGATACAATCAAAGAGGAAGAGATTCCAGGAGATGGAGGGGACGTGAAGGGATTAAGACAAGAGCAGGAAGAGGAACTACTAACTTCTTTAATTTGACTTTGCAGTGACCGTCTCTGAAAGCAGATACATGATACATACCTTGACATGTGATCATCAGCTTATTAACTTGTTGTGTTCCCTTTAGGTTTACCGAGCTCTTGGACTGAACCAGTCTGAGATTGAAGAGTTCTTCTCTGGCCCAGCGTTTCTCGCCTGGAACCGTATGGGAAACATGTTCAAGTTTGGTGGGCCTCTGCCACAGTCCTGGCATGTGAACCAGCTGTACCTCCAAGTACTAAAACCTCAGTGTTTGTCAACACAGTTTAAAGCCACTGACATATCATGTCTGACTTTCACAATGATAGTAGTAGTAGTATTAAAGAATGGGCTGAAAGCAGCACGTAGACTACACTACTTTCATCTGGTTTGTCTTATTTTTCAGTAAAGAGAAACTTTAAAAAATCGGAATTACCATTTAAAAGAAAAGTCTCAGTTTTTGTGGATAAAATCATGAATCGTTTGTACATTTAAAATGTTGGGTGATGACTTTCAGCTTGTCAGCAGCATTGGATTGAATACTCCCACGTGACATATCCTCTCCGTCTGCAGTTTAAAATCTTGGAGCGAATGAGATCCTTCGGCATGATTCCTGTGCTGCCTGCCTTTTCTGGAAGCGTTCCCAAGGGAATCCTCAGGTGACACGTGCTTGTTTATGTCTAAACATTTCTGGGAATATACTGCTCTGTTTACAAGGTATTGCCAATATACAATCAATATACCTTATTTAAAGTAAGAATGTCCCAATCAAGTGTTTTGGCCTTTGATAAAGTTGATCATTCAATTTTACTGAGAAATCCTTTAATATTTTTTATCTGCTGATACCAAGTCCGATGCAATACTTATATTTACTTTAATTCTGATAAAATATTGTTGCACTGGTCCTTATATTGTTCCTATGGCCAATGTTATTTAGTATTTATTTAACAATTGGAATCTGACGCGTTGAAATAAGAGCTGTAGATACTAAATCTGACTGACCTTATTTTTCACGAGGCTTGATATGCTTAAATCATTGATATATTGAATGAATGTTTAACAAGAGAATGTGTCTTCTGAAATTGACATGAAGTAATTGTTGGGCTTCTGTAAATAACTTCAGAGTATGGTCTAGACCTGCTCTTTATGAAAAGCGCTGTGAGATAACTGTTGTTGTGATTTGGCGCTATATAAATAAAATTGAATTGAAATTGAAAAGTGATCAGCCTGTTTAACTACAGAAGACAACTCACTGTAGGAATTGCAAGAATTTTATAGTAAATTCTTGCAATTTAGCAACCTCCAGTGTCTGCACTCAGAGCTACTCTCACTGTGCGCTCAAAATAGTCTTTCATATTTACACATTCTTAATTTTTACTCCACTGTAGGCTGTGGTATGGGGGAACAGACTGACACAGACAAAATACAGTATAGTTACTTGTTAATGAAATTGTCAAATCCTATTGTGCAGGTCTTTTTAGCAACTTGTCAAAAGCCTTTGATAAAGTTGATCATTCAATTTTACTGAGAAATTGTCTTCACTGGGTCTGGAAGGCGACACCTGCACATGGCTTAAAAATTATCTGAGTGATAGAACCCAAGCCAGTGCAAAGTCAAATGTCCTACCTGTTGGAAAGGTGAGTTCCTCAAGGTTGAATATTAGGTCCCTTGTTGTTCACTCTCTATATAAATGATATCTTTAACACTGTGAGGAAATGTAAAAATCATTTCTATGCTGATGCCACAGTCATTTATGCTACTGCCCCATCCCATGCTCAAGCACTTCTAGATTTTTTTATTTCCACAAAAATCTATTTTCTGAGCTGGTACTGAATTCAAGTAAAACTAAATACTCTTCTCTTCTAAGTCCAGAAAAAAAGCTTAAGATCTTAAAGAGGTTATGTTATGTTCATTTTCAGTTTCATAATTGTATTTAGGGGTTGTACCAGAACAGGTTTACATGGTTTTCAAAAAATACCATATTTTTTGTCATACTGCACATTGCTGCAGCTCCTCTTTGCACCATGTGTGCTGAATGCTTCATTTTAGCTATGCAGTGATACATCTTACCTCTACAAGATCTGTGTTTGCGAGTTGCACATGTGCAGTTCCTAGTTAAGGAGTACTAGGCAATCGGAAGCAGATGAGGGGAGGTCAGCGAGAAGCCGGTAAACAGCTTCGATTCAGCTGTATATGTTGCCCTTACCAGCGTAGCAACATAGACTGGAGTTTCAGATTGGTGAGTTATTAATCTGTAACAAATGTATCTTTCAAACATAAAGTTTAGGGCTGGGCATGTTAACACTTTATTACCGCGTTAATGCATTAATTAATTAACAGCAACAATTATTTTAGCGCACTTTAACACAGTTTTTATTATTAGCAGTATTATTTAGAAAGTCCATTGCTCACTGGCTCTGAATACACATCCAGTCAAACCATGGGTCACAGGAGGGGTGGGATGTTGATCCGCCTGCAAATCACCCACCCAAACAAGCATCACAGTAACAACTTTATGTCCACTGACTGCCTGGAGGGTAGCTAGTGTTTGGAAGGGAGAGGAGAGCTGAGTGCTACAGCTCACTGTTTTTACACCTCTGTTTTTGAGGGCGTGTCGGACTAGCCGCTTGGCGAGCGTTATGACCCACATTTTGCTGCAACGTCACAGGGATGAAAGGGAAACGGCTGGACTACAAACGAGCTGTATTGAGGCAGTTCAGAGCAGAATGGGAGATGGGGACTCTCTTTGGGCTGGACTTTGGTCTTTTTCACTTTGCAAACCTGTTACATGCACATAAAAGGTATATAACTCAATAAAGGAGAGGGAAAAAGGCAAAAAGCCTAATATGACCTCTTTAAAATTAGTACCCAGGATGGTTCTGTTGCAGCATAAAAATACCTTGGTATTTGGTTGGATGAACATCTTACTCTTAAAACACATCTCACTGTCTTGGTGAGGCAGCTAAGAGTTAAAATTGGTTTCTTCTACAGAAATAAATCACATATATGAGCATAGAATTAACATTGTAGAAGCTACGTTTATGTCAGTACTATGATGGTGATATACTGTATATGTTTGCTTCAGCTTCAGAGCTGAGACCTCTTGATGCAGTTTATCGAGCTGCCTTGCGGTTTATTACGCGTGCCAATTCAAATGCACACCGTTGTCTACTGTACTCGCTCGTGGGGTGGGACACACTCAGTTCCATAGGTCTTTTTAATATAAACAAATATATTAAGGACCACCTTAATATTTCAGTCAAAACAGATGACCGTCTGAAGTGTTTCCTGTATTTCAGGTTGTATCCAGAAGCCAGTGTAACCAGATTGGGACCTTGGTCTCACTTCAACTGCAGCTTCTCATGCGCATATATCTTAGACCCTCGGGACCCACTTTTCCTCCAGATCGGTTCCCTCTACCTGTCCCAGGTGGTGAAGCAGTTTGGTACAGATCACATTTACAACACTGACACCTTCAATGAAATGACACCACCTTCCCCTGACCCCACCTACCTGTCTGCAGTCAGTCGCTCTGTCTTTGCCTCAATGACCGCAGGTGAGTGTCTTTCTGACTAATATTCTGTTCGCACTGTGAGACAGTGTATGTGATATTTTGGTTAACAAGTACAGTACTTGCCCCAGTTTCATGACCCATGGATCTTACACAGACTGCCTCCCTTGAGCCCCCCATTGATTTTCAGGCAATTTTGAGAACTGTCCTCCTATTGTTACTCGTCCAAATCAAGTTTTTTCTCTCTTCAGTTGATCCTCAGGCAATTTGGCTGATGCAAGGCTGGCTGTTCTTCAGTGATGCAATGTTCTGGAAGCCGGCCCAGATTCAGGCCCTACTACATGGAGTGCCCCTTGGAAGAATGATCGTGCTGGACCTGTTTGCAGAGACCGAGCCAATTTTCTCCTACACCGAGTCTTTCTATGGACAGCCCTTCATATGGTGCATGCTGCAAAACTTCGGAGGCAACAGTGGATTCTTTGGCACAGTGGAGATCATCAATTCAGGGCCCTTCAAAGCCTTACATTTCCCAAACTCCACCATGTTGGGCATAGGCATGGCACCTGAGGGCATTGAGCAGAATCCTGTGACGTACGAATTGATGAGTGAGCTGGCTTGGCGCAAGGAGCCAGTCAACCTGTTCAAATGGGTGTCGCTGTATGCAGTACGGCGCTATGGCAGCACACAAGAGAACCTGGCCGCTGCATGGAGGCTCCTAATTGCCAGTGTCTACAACTGCACAGTGCCACATTACAAAAACCACAACCATAGCCCACTAGTGCACCGGCCTTCTTTTCACATGAATTCTGAACTTTGGTATGACCCAGCTGACGTGTACAAAGCCTGGAAATTGATTATTGAGGAAGCTCCATCTCTCATGTCCAAGGAGACCTTCAGATACGATCTTGTTGATGTGACTCGGCAGGTCCTACAACTCCTGACAACATCCTTTTACCGGGATATTGCAGATGCCTTCCAGAACCAAAAGCTGCCTGAGCTGCTGACTGCAGGTGGAGTGCTGGTGTATGACCTCCTGCCTGAGCTCAATCGTTTGCTGAGTAGCGACCGCAACTTCCTGTTGGGAACATGGCTGGAGCGGGCTCGATCCTTAGCCTTAGATGAGAAGGAGGCACAGCTCTATGACATGAATGCCAGAAACCAGCTCACTCTATGGGGTCCCAGTGGTGAGATCCTGGACTACGCCAGCAAAGAGTGGGGAGGCCTCATGGAGGACTATTATGCCCAGCGCTGGAGCTTGTTTGTTCAAACCTTGGTAGAGTGTCTGGACAGTGGACGTCCATTTAAGCAGGACGCCTTCAACCAAGCAGTTTTTCAGGTAGAAAGAGGATTCATCTATAACGGCAGAAGGTACCCAACCAAGCCTCAGGGGGACACCTATGAGATCGCCCGAAGGATCTTCCTCAAATACTACCCACAGGCCTTGAAGAGACTATAGTAAGCAGAGACTACTTTGTGGAAAAAACTTGTCTCAAGTCGCAGCAAGAAGAATGTCTTTCTCATCCTCCAGTTTTCCATGATTATCCCAAAACATTCTAATGTAGAAAATCTAACAGCCTGAATATACATTTCTGTTTTGTATGTGTAGTAAAATCAGTAATGTATAGTTGTGTGTAGGGAAAAAAGATTTTCACTTAACATTCACGTTGATGAAATATCAATAAAACAGGAGAGGGAGAGTAGAAAATGCCACTAATAATAATGACTTAAAAGACTGTATGAAGGTGGTGAGTTGGTGTGGAATTGCAGTTTATCCCTTGGTACTGTTGTTTATTCAACTGATCCTAAAGAAATAGATCAATGTTTTTGGATATATGCATAATCACTTTCCCAGAGAAAGATGAGAAACGTCAGTCTCGTGTAGTATGGAGTTGGAATCAGAACGCGTTAGCCTAGCTAAGCATAATGTCTGAAAGCAGGAGGAAACAGCTAGCTTGGTTCTGTCCAAAGTAAAAACAAAACTAAAGCTGTGTTATTGACTTATTGTATGTGGTTTATTTAACATGTGCCAAGAGAAATGTAAAAATGACAATTCGAGGTTTTAGACATTAGATGCTGGAACTATTTCTGGACCTACAACACTTTCAATCAATTCGCTCAGCACTTCGGCATCTCTTGCAGGTTACCAGATACGGTCCGTGAGCACAGATTTTTGTCTCTGAACAGACACCATGGTACTATACATGACAAACTTACTGTGACAACAAGACTTCAGGAAGCTTCCCAAGGTTACTTTGCTTGGCTGTTCACAAAAAAGTAGTTTCAGCATGTAACTCTCCCTAAAACCACACATTCTCATTTTTACTTCTTAGTTAATAAGTGGCTTTAGAGTTGTTGGTAGGTGAGGACTGTGTGCTTCATAAACATTGCACAAGTAGCATCAGAACAAGTAGGCTAGTAACATAGTTAGCAAACAACTGGATGCCTTTGATTTTGCATAACAATTTTCTACTTAATTTACAATTTCATGCTCATATGGTCATATGGTGAGATTGGGCTGTTACATAATGAGTTTCTGTAAAGGTTTTATGAACTGCAGGATTTGTTTAATGCTGAGTAATTGCTCTGACAAATTGGCTCATGTTGCACTTTAGAACAGAACTTAATGTCTTGTTCTCCCTAGATAATTTTTCTTTTTAAAATATATTTTTATATTAAAATTCATAGGTGTTAAACTGAGACATTCCACATGTACACAGGTAATCCCTTTCTCAAAAATATGTATTTTTATGAGTCACATTGGTTTTGTTTTGGATTATTGAAGTGTAGAAGAGATTTGTCTTTTTGATAAATGTACTTTTAGTCAAGGACAATATAAATACAATAATTCTTTTTTAAATCATAATTTGTATAATATTTAGACTATTTTAGCAGTCACTACACTACATAAGCATGACTTACATTATATATGTGCCAACAAACATTTCATGTTTCACAGTATTGATTTCTTTATTGTATAAATGCTATTTTTGTATTTTGATTAATTCATTCGTTGTGATTCTTCAACTCAGGCATGTCATAAAAGTCTAAAGGCTATATGACTAATAAATTTTTGTCTTTCTTCACCTCTGTGTTGTGTGGTGTGCTCAGTGATGGTAACTCCATACATTTACCTGACCTGTATGTGTGTGTGTGTCTGTCTGTCTATCCACTTATCCTTGTAGAATTGGCCTGGAGACTATCAAAGCATGCCTTGGGTGAGAGACAGTGTCCAACTGGACAGGTCAACTGTCACAGAGCTGACAAACATTTACACTCCTAATTTAGAGTTTTCAGTTCACTTTGTGTTTGTACCGTGGGACGGACACTCAAGCTGTTAAGTCAAACCCATGAAATGTCTTGAGGTGAGGTTTAAACTGGGACCAATATCAGCTGCTGATGTGTATATGTAAAAGTAGCTTATATCAGCTACTTTTACTGGGCAAACCCTCGGTTACCAATAATTGTCCCTATGGAAAAATTGTAATGTTTTCAAAACAGTAATTTGTGCTGTTAAGTCAAACCCATGAAATGTCTTGAGGTGAGGTTTAAACTGGGACCAATATCAGCTACTGATGTGTAAAAGGAGAACATCATAGACTTCATAGAGGGATTTATAAGGACTGAGTTGGCTCTCCCTGATGCCCCCCTGGGAATACAAAGATGCCACCGCTCTCTTGGTCCCAAGCACCCGCAAGATTCCAATAGATCTGTGGTGTTATGCTTCTATTTCGTATAGGCTTCGCCCTCTAAGGCTATCGCTATTGGGTTTACCCCTTCCACGCACCTGCGCGGAACTGAAAATTTTAGTCTACGCCCACCCACAGCGTGGGCCTCTCCTACGTCTGCACCTTGGATACTGTATATACAACGGTGAGTCCCCATTTTTCTTCAGCACTGAGCTAGAAGTCTAAAGAGCAAAGGAAAAGCAGAAGATCAAGGAAGGGGAAAGAGTCTGCCTACAGCGAGAAGAGCGATGTCTTCTTACCTGCCGGCCATATTGGGGCGAGGCGACGGCACTTCCATCCAGCTCTGTGACGAATGCAAGACGGGCTTCATCCTTCCCCGATGTGAGGGCTACCTCGGCCCGGCGCTCACCCCTAAATCATGCTGCCCGTACTGTGCTCTCCTCTCCCCCGAGGAGCGTCAACGCCGGGCAGATAACTTCGCCATCCTCAACGAGGAAGTGTGGCAGCCCACACACTCACTGGATGAAGCGATAGGGATGCTGTTGCCAGAGGAGCAGGAGTCGGACGACTCAGCCCTCTCCCCCCACGGATCCCTCCATGGGTCCCCCAGCCGTTCTCCTTTTCCCCTGTTTCAACCTCCAGACATCGACCCTGGCCTCCACGGGGGTGACTCCAGCCTCGAGGGGGCTCTCTCCGGCGATGTTTCCATCCATCCGCGGCCTCGTCAGAGAGCTCCCCGCCATCATACAGCGGGCCTCCGCCCGTTGCCACCTGCTCGTCCCCCCGGCCCAGGAATTCGCCCAACTGGATGAAATGGCCGGTTCACCCTAAGCCAGCCGGCTAAGCGAGACCCGGTCTGGCCGCACTTCCCTCCGATTAAGCGGTACCAAGAGGGCGCCGCCATGGACCCGACGGCCCTGGAGCCGCTGCGGCGATCTGGCATCAGGGTCCTATTTTACATGGACAACCTGCTGCTGCTGGCGCCGTCCCAGGACGAAGCAGTGGTGCAAACGGCCCAGCTAGTCGCACACCTGTCTTACCTGGGCTTCACGGTGAAGAAGAGTGCTCCCCTCCCAGAGACTCACCCACCTTGGCGTGGTACTGGACTCCTCCCTCCAGAGAGCGCGGCTCTCTCAGGAGAGGGTGGATTTTCTGATGTAGTTGCTCCACCATGTTGTCCCAGGAGCGACAGTGGCGGCTCTGTCGGTCATGAGGCTCCTGGGCCTCATGTCAGTGGCTCACGTGGTGGTTCCCCTGGGCCTTCTCCACATGAGGAGGCTGCAGCGGTGGTTCATCCGCCTGCATGTCGACCCAGTGACGCACAGACGGCGCTGCGTCTCCGTTCCCCGGTCTGTGGCCCCGGATCTGGCCTACTGGCGGGACTCCCTCTCTCTCTCGGTCGGGTCCCCCTGGGCAGGGTCCCGTCCCACATCTTGGTCTTCACAGACGCCTCCCTTGCGGGCTGGGGCGGGACATGCCTCTCTCAGGTGGTGGGCGGTCTGTGGCAGGGCCGCAGACTTCTCCACATAAACGCGCTAGAGCTTCTCACGATGTGGAAGGTGATGCGACATTTCTCCCCTCTGGTGCGGGACCAGCATGTGTTGGTCCGCACCTACAACATGGCCGCGGCAGCCTACATAAACCGCCAGGGCAGGGTGCGCTCAGCGCAGCTACTGTGTTACAAACTGCAAGTGCTTTGCCCTCCACACCACAAGGAGACACCAAATGGTGGTTCAGTACCTGTGAGTACCTCCCA
>JAPMOB010234502.1:0-14158 GCA_029875015.1 Lepomis gibbosus | reverse complement strand
TTTGAAATAGTCAAAAAACATGATTTCCCTAAATGTCCTCTGCCTGGAGATACTGGGGAAATGAAAAAGCGTCGGTTGAACACACTGCAGAACATGCTTTATTGTGAGCAGGTGAAACAATCGCCTCATGATAAATTTGCTGAAGAGCGAAAAAAAAATTCTCCCAATGTGGGATCGAACACGCAAACTTAGGGGAGCGGTACTGCATTAATAACTGAGCTAACCAAACACCATAACATTCAGTTTTAATATATTTTATATTCTCACCCACCATCTACTGGATAAAAAATTTCTCCAATGCAAAACTTATTTGCCATCCCCTGTTCTATATTATTACTTGGTCTCCTTCTACGAACATACGTATTCAAGATAGTGTTGAGCATCTACATCAGTTTGAAATCAGACTGGACTATGAAATTACAGCTGTCTTTAACATAAAAAAAATCCCCATCTACACCATCTTAACCATTTTGGTAACTTGCTGTGTTATTGTAAGACACAAAGACCAGTTAACCCCATGTTTGATTTGAAGCATTTTGAAGAGTAGTTCAACCCAGTCACACTCACAGCAGGATGGCAATCAAACACATTCACAAACCATTTCACAAGCATTGTGTTTCTTGCACACACACATGCCCTCCACCTCTCAAGAAAACTTCTTCCTAATCTCACATGTAACAAGAATTCAAGATTCATCTGGGCTTTCTGGCTCTGAAAGATTTTTCCTTCTTTTCAGGGACAATGAAATGCTTCATTTGAATGTAACAGTTTGCTTAATTACACATTCCTGCGGTATTTACAAATTCTGCACAATTAAGTGTGAACGTGCTTTTAGAGTAAAAAATTCTGAACAAAGGCAAACAATATAAATATCAAACAAGCCACAGTCAGGGCACAGCTCGCTCGAGGATATAGAGATATATTTTTTAAATTTTGCATGAATTGATAGTAGAAGGTTCAGTGTAATTCCAGTGAAAGCATTTGACTGTTGGTAGACTCTGGGACAAACACATAGCCACTAGAGCAAAGAGAAAAGAAACTACAAAGCCAAGTATGTTTGTTGCTCAATGGCTGCAAGGCAATTAAGTGATGTTTTCAAAGATGTATCTTCTTAAATACAGTCTTTACAAGCCAAGTGTACTATATCATGCTGAGGTTTTATTCAACATCTGTGTGGCCCACAGCAAACACTCCATTGCATACCACTTATAATTCATCAGCTGGACAACAGAAAAACATGTGAATTATTTAACACGCTGCTGAAGTGAAAACAGCTTGGAAAGCAATATGCTCGAAAAAATGTCCAGTGTCCCATGTTGGTCTACACAGCTGAACACAGCAGGAGCAAGTTGGATTAAGCTTAAATTGTAGGTGTGCATTCACTCATTCATACACAAGTGAAGTAGATTGAATATGCTTTACTCAACCAAACCCACAAGCATCTCAAGAAGCTGTGTAAATTGAAAGATAACTCATTGCGACATGTTGTAATTACCTAAGAGAGGCAGCCCCAAGATCGTTTTGAAATGTGAAGTAAAAACCTTTAACACACCCAGCAGATATGGAATTTTTTTACTTGTAAATTTTACTCAAGCATCAAGATCAAGCTGCATGAGTAGCTAAAGTTATATGCAGTTTTAATGTGTACGTTCTGATATCTTTTGGCATTGTGTTGCAAGTGCTGGCAGTGATCTGCTTGGACTGATAACTGGTACTCACAGGAGGAATGGCTGCTGGGGAAGCTCTTGCGTCCCTCTGAGATAAGATCGGGCTCCCCACTACACAACATCTTCACATTTACTTGTCCATCTGGGAAACAACGCTGGAAATAATCAGGCCTGGGTCTGAAAATCAAACACCACCAAGATGATGGTTTCTGTGTCGTCAGAAAGAATTCAATTTCCAACAATTGATTGACTATAGATCTAGTAAGTCGAAGCTGAAAAATGTCATCTTCAGAGCAAACATCTTAGCATTTATCATTAGTGACAGAGCCTGTAAAATGCTTCAGTTTGTTTAGCGTACCTGCCAACAATCAACTTGATAGTATTTGTGAAGACTCCATTCAGGGCAAGAGCCAGGGATACAGCTGGAGCAGGAAGATTGACAAACACAGTCAAGTAAACATCTTACAGACATTTTTTTATTGAAGCAGGTGATACAAAAGCAGTTGAAACAGCATTTTGGATTTAAGCAACATTCGTAGAAACAGTAATGTGCTGTGGTAAAATAATTTATTTTAACCTCGGTGCAATACAGGTTCTTACGATGGCATATTTGGGCCATTGTAGATAAAACATATAAATTGTGGAGCTGGGGGGGAGTAATAGTCAAAGAAAAAAGTGGTAAATGTACAAGAAAAAAACATGTTTCTGTACAAGACAAGAGTCAGTGTAGACATAAGAGAAGAGGTGGAGCTTTCAGACAGGCAGATATGAGGGACTGCAACAAAGCCACTTGAAAACATATGTCACACCTTAGTCATCTATAAATGTCTGCAATTCTTCCCCGCATCTCAAAATACTGTGAAAGTAGTTTATGTTTTATATTATTAATAGATCTTTAATAAAAAAAGTTCTTGTCAGTTTGTGACTTTAATCTCAGAAAATATCCAAGTTTTTTTCATCCTAAATTTACAACTTTAATCTTTATATCTGAATATTACCCCTGCCCCCGACTCTGTAAGTTATTCATTTATTTTTACCTACAATGGCCCTCACATGCCGCCGTAGGTTCTGGAGCTTTGCCCACTCTTCTAACGTAGAAATAAATGTACAAATAAAATAGCCAATTTGGTTCACTGGAATTTCCCTTGCAGCTGTACAGATGGTTGTCAGGATTTATTAGCTAAGTCTCTTATAATTTCTAAACAGCAACAGTAGCAAACATGTTTTAAACACAGTTCAAGCTTCATAAGCACAGACTCACACACACGCTGTTAGCATGAAGCTACTTGGGTGCAGTGTTTAAGCTAAATGCTAATGTACTCGCAATAAAAGATGCTAACATGCTGATGCTCAGCAGGTATATTTTATACCATTGAAGTTTAGTGAGTTAACATGCTAACAATTGCTAACACTTAACAAAGAAAGTCTGAATTAGATGTGAATTAAGTTTTGCAGTTATTTGGTCATTGCCAAAGTACTGAACAAATTGAAATTCTGGCCTGCTTGGCTTGGAGGAAACATGAGGGGATCACCAAAGTTATTACAATTCACTTTGAGGGAGACATGCATGTCAGTTGAGACATTTAACTCAAAGCCACAAAATGTGAACCTCATGATACCCCTAGTGGAAAAGTCAGGGTATTACCATAATCATTAGCATTTACTCTCTGAGCACCATGAATGTCTGTACAAAATTCATGGCAGTTGGTACAGGCCAAGTTGTTCAGACATTTAATTCTGGACCAAAGTGGTGGAATGATGGGCCATTAGATGTATTGACATTGACATCCATAGAGCAATGCTAGTCACTGAAAATTTCAGAAAAACTTTACACACTTTAAAGTTTAATGCTGGCAGTTATCTATCAGGTATTCATTTGGGAGAAGTATCTCCACACTAGCAGTGGCAAAATGATTATACTTACAATCTATGTGATTGTTAAGCAATTACAGCTTAAGCTAAACTTTGGTAATGAGAAACAGGAGGGCAGCTGTTACTTGACATATAGGTATTGCATTGTCACTGTACATTAATTTGATTAGCTACAAAGCAAACCACCAGGGCTCATCATTAGCCAGTTAATCCCAGTAGTCTGCAGGTCAATTGAATCCACCCCAGGTCATGAGAGCTCAAATGTATTATCTTCTTGAGCTGCTGAGAGGAGCACAGTGTCAATGTTACTTAACAGCCTGTTAATGTGGGCAAACTCTGCGCAGATTAGAGGAAACTCAAAATTGAGACATGATCTGTTTGACCAGTTGAAAAATGGGACATTAAATTGCAATGCTTTGCTTTTTTGCTGCATTCTCTCATATATAGTCTTGCCTTAGGAAGTTTGCTTATTCTCAGTAAAATATTAATACATGATTTGCTGGCCTAAAGCTGACAGTAGCACCGACACAGTTTTGGCAGTTTATATTTTTTGTACTTAAGCCTGTTTGTTAAACTCCTGGCACAACATGAGCCAGTTTCTGCCGAGTTAGCTGAAGTTGCATAGCTGATCAAACTCATAAAGGAGACATCCTAAATGGGTGCTATACAGTAATGTGGCACACTGTAAATTCATGCCTTGCAACTTTGTGCCTCCAGTTTAGCCTAGACTTGCCTCACATCTGCTACATTTAAAGGGTAAGAGAGGAACTCATGCATTCTGCCTCCTAATAGTGTATTCAACGTGCGTTAGTCTCTTTGGTTGTGCTTGGTCTGTGCAGCACTAGTACTGTGCTTGGTTCTGTGGTCACCAAAATTGAAATTCTCCTGCACTTTCCCACATAGTTTGTGCTAGTGATTGCACTGGGGCACAGCTTTAGGAAATCAGAGACCCATTAGTGTTGTTGTCATTACTTTACCAAAGATTCTCACATTCCTCCTATCGATGACCAGTCTGATTTGTTGGTGAAGCTGATTTGAACTAAATCTCCATAGCCTATGTCAAAAAAAATTGCTAGTGACATCTTAATGAAACTGTTATTTTCTAAATCTTTGCAGTAACTTCCTGATTTTATTAACAAGCAGGATGGGCCAGTACTTAACATACCCAGATGATTAAAGCTTTGACACATTAGGCCCACTTTGCAGGGAAACTATTATTGCACAAAAACTATTATTGAAAACACTCTCATTGTCTCACTAACTGGAAGATTACTCCCTCTACGCGCACCAAACAATAATGCCTCTGCACGATATGAGATCTCACATTCAGATGACACTGTGTAAACAAAAATTTCAAATAATCCCTGCAGAATCATCTCTGTGATTGTCAGAGTGTAGTCTTTTGGAAAAATACAATCAAACTTCCCAAATGGCTTTATTATATTTTGACTGATAGGTAATCACACAATTACGCTGCAGGAGTATGGAAATGATAAAGGATTATTAGACAACTTTACAAAGAGAACATTGTTTTCTTTTTGCTCCTCTGTATCAAACAATAAATAAACAGGAAATTAGCAAAGGCCAAGTCCCATTGGTTTTACAAGGGTGAAAAACTAAATCAAACCCTTAATTTATGCCAGCTCAATTATATCTGTTTGAAATGTTGATTCATAAATTCAGAATTAGAGGACCCTCAGGGACAACTTTGAACTTAATAAATTAGCAGGGATATAGGGACAGCTGCTGCTCTGTGATTTCAGCTTGAAATTAAAAATAAATAGGTCTGTAGGTAGATAAAAATAAGCTGCTCCCAGACTGCACACACAGCCGAAAAATGTTTTAATGATCTTTCTTTCTCATTAGGTCTAGGGGTAGCATTGGTTTAAAGCCACACTTGAGACTATGATCACGTAGAAACTTGTCAGAATAACAGGCTCCCCTTTATTCTTTGTTCTTCTGAGTGATGTTGTTTCCCTGTACAGCGATAAAGCCTCGGAGAAGTGCTTCTCTGCAGGCAGGAGTGTTCAACACAGCATTGTAATCTCTACACTGATGCACTGAGCCACCCTCTCCCCACCCAGTTCATCTCTGTGTGTCTGTTTAATTGGATTTGTGTTAAACTTTCTTAATGCTCTCTGATGTGCCAAAGCCTCTGCAGGCCTCTCGACCCATGGGGGAAATAGGGAAAAGGGAAAAAAATGTATGTGACATAAATGCCCAGATGCCATTTGAGAATTAAACAAATTGCATTCAATTTTAAATGGGTGTAAATACTTATGGCCTCTGTGATTGAGATGAACCTGTGTGGTACAATGCTGACTGTAACACTAGGTATCAGATTTGAATGATCTTCACCATTAAGCTTTTTCAGAGTTATTAAAAAACTCCAACAAATGCAGTATGTGCAAGCAACTATAAAATATAGGCTATCATTTAAAATACTTCTCGATAGTTAGATTGTGACAAACAATTTCAAGCAATTGGCTTTGCAATTGACATACCTAAGCATGCCTCTTTGATCTCTGTCTTGTCCGTCCTCTGAATTATCTTCACCACAAAAATCACTGCCAGTGGGGTGAGGAACGAAATTGCCTGTGAGGAAATAAAGACAGTTTTTGACATTAGAGATGCACTGCAGCATTGCTCTGCAGCATAGCAAAGGGTCTTGTTTAGCCTCAGGGAATGACATGAACCTATCCATTATTCAGAGTTAATTTTAACAGGGCAAACTGAGGGGCCAAACAAACCTCTTAATTGTTCTGTGGGATTTCTTGTCTGCACAAGTAATTTTGCCCCTCGCGTTCCATTTTAGTAAATATTTGATTATATCATTTCATGTGACAACACTGAAGAAGTGACACTTTGCTACAATGTAAAATAGTGAGTGTTCAGGTTGTATAACAGTATAAATTTGCTGTCCCCTCAAAATAACACATCACAGTGCCATTAATGTCTAAACTGCTGGCAACAAAAGTGAGTACACCCCTAAGAGAAAATGTCCAAACTGGGTCCAGTTAGCCATTTTCCCTACCTAGTGTGATGTGACTCATTAGTGTTACAAGGTCTCAAGTATAATTGGGGAGCAGGTGTGTTAAATTTGGTGTTATCGCTCTCACACTCCCTCATACTGGTCAAGTGAAGTTCAACATGACACCTGACACAGGCTATAAGAAGATTGCCAAGATCCTGAAACTGAGCTGCAGCACGGTGGCCAAGACCATAAAGCAGTTCAACACGACGGATTCCACTCAGAACAGGCCTCGTCATGGTCAATCAAAGAAGATGAGAACACATGGTCAGCATCATATCAAGAGTGTGTCTTTGGGAAACAGACGCATGAGTGCTGCCAGCGTTGCTGCAGAGGTTGAAGGGGTGGGTCAGCCTGTCAGTGCTCAGACCATTCGACGCACACTGCATCGAATTGGTCTGCATGGCTGTCATCCCAGAAGGAAGCCTCTTTTGAGGATGATGCACAAGAAAGCCCACCAACAGTTTGGTGATGACAATCAGACTAAGGACATGGATTACTGGAACTGTGTCCTGTGGTCTGATGAGACCAAGACAAACTTATTTGGTTCATATGGTGTCAAGCGTGTTTGGTGACAACCAGGTGAGGAGTGCAAAGACAAGTAGGTCTTGCCTACAATCAAGCATAGTGGTGGGAGTGTCATGGTCTGGGACTACATGAGTGCTGCCTGCACTGGGGAGCTACAGTTCATTGAGGGAACCATGAATGCCAAAGACGCAGTATTCCAACATGATAACGAACATTATACACCTCCAAGACGACCACTGCCTTGCTAAAGAAGCTGAGGGTAAAGGTGATGGACTACCCAAGCATGTCTCCAGACCTAAACCCTATTGGGCATCCTCAAACGGAAGATGGAGGAGTGCACATCCACCAGCTCTGTGATGTCGGCATGGAGGAGTGGAAGAGGTGTCTGGTGACAACGTGTGAAGCTCTGGTGAACTCCATGCCCAAGTGGTTTAAGGCAGAGAGGGAAAATAATGTTGGCCACACAAAATATTGACTCTTAGGGCCCAATTTGGACACAAAGGGGTGTACTTACTTTTGTTGACAGCGGTTTAGACATTAACGGCTGTGTGATGTGTTATTTCTAGTGGACAGTAAATTTAAAAAAAGACATTAAAAGATAAAAGTGTTTACAAAAATGTGAAGAGTGTACTTACTTTTGTGAGATACTGTAAGTAGTTATTCATGCCTCAGAATGCATTCACTACTTTCAAATTCAATATGTTTTCTTCACCTTAAGCAACAGAGGTAGTAAAAACAAAGGATGACGCATTTCCTATGAGTGCTGTTCATCTATTCAGCCGTGTGTAGATCTGTATTTCCACTTATAACCCAATTTTGTATCTCACTATTCCCTTTGAAGTAGGTGGATTCAAACATGTAATCACACTTGGATTGACATTCAAAAGTTACTGCCTGAATTACTACTGCTCAGCTATTGTAACGGCCATGGCCGTACTCCTGCACGTGTGTTCTCGTGTTTACCCCTTCCTTGTGTTTCAGGATTCCTGTCTCTGTCTCTCTCTCTATGTTCTTGTTTATGTTGTTGTTGTGTTGTTATGGTTCCCCTCCCTGGCTCTGCAGACTCGCACACCTGCCTACTGCTCATCACTCTTCCTCCATCTCGCGGGGCCACTGTGGCTCGACCCCCCGATCACTACCCACCTGCCAGTCTACCAGCTCAGCTGTCTGCCTTCCAGCCACCACTCTTCATTCCCTCTGCTCATGCTGACCACCCTCCTCCACTGCCACCATTCCACCCCTGCTGTCCCTGCCTATCTCTCATAGCCAGCAGCCCACACCTTAACCTCCTGTTTGCAATAAAGACTGCCTTATCAATTACACACTGATTCGTATCCTGTGATTGGGTCCTCCATTTCCTGTCCATAACAGCTTTGAACATAGTGCTAAAAGTGGGCCTTACAATCAGTGCAAAACAGCAATGCAAGACTGTATCGTGGAAAGGAACACATTACCGTACATGCTTTAATGTGTATGACATACAGTGTGGTTAAAGAAATAGCTTATAGATCACACTTGATAAACAGATGTTCACAAGAAACGACCAAAAAAATGACAGACACAGATTCAAATACTGTATGTACTTAAGTGTTTCCTGGCAAAAATGTATTAAAGCAACAATGCTGGGGCAACTCAGCAGCATCCATCATGTTTGCCAAAAATGCACCCTGAGTATCAGCGTCCTCTCAGTCACTCCCTCACTTTATCATTGAGCTTGTGAGGGATCACGGTGAGAAAAAAATATCTCTTTCTCTATTAGGCTATGTCTTTCACATCTCCTCATAATTTATGTAGGGTGAAAACTGAATAACAACTGCACCAAAGGGGGTCAGACCTTGGTGGTTGATTTGCTACCTGGTGGCTTAAATGGACATTTACATTTACAATTCCTGATTGTATTTTATGCATAGCAGCTGTTCACAACCTTATACCTTAAAATTCTACATTGGCAACCCTAGGAGTTGAACACAGTTGTCAAATATGAAAACAGTCAAATGTAAATGAGGGACACAGTACTAATGAGGTTTTATGTTACCATGGAAACACATTAATGTATCCAAAAACATCTAAATGATCTTGTCTCATAATATTTTGTGACTTTTAAATATACTTACAAAAGACCTATCATGTCTTTTCATTAATGAAGAGATTAATTTTCAAAATTACATAATATTTTTATATAATATTTTTCATGTTTCCAGAATATTCCAATTTTACAATTCTCGAATATTCACTTAACACACCTTTATGAAGGCTACATATTGTGCACACATCTGTTCAACTGTGAAATCCTTCTTCATTATGTGTTATGTCTCTTTCACATGTGTAAAAAAAACTAAATAGACATCTTTACTTCTGTAAATCTCATTGAACAGTCCATCTGTGCCTTTCACCCAAGTGCCTGCCTAGAGAGTGGACTACACTCACATTTGCAACACTCAGGAAGATTCCCACTGTCAATGGTTAGGGACAATTTACATTCTGTTTATTTATTCTGGAAGAGCTCGTTATTTGTTTTACTCATTAATTACATGTCCTCTGCTCTGCTCTGCAAAAAAAAAAGTGTGAACAACAGATTTCCTGGAGGATGAGATTTGATTTTCAAGTACTGATTTAAGGGCTGCATGCTACAGTATTAGGCTGTTTACACATTCTCTGGACAAAAATGCAACCTTGGCTAAACTGATCAGGAGGTTTGTACTCTAAGATCATTCACCAGAAGCACAGAGAACATTCCTACCCCTCCCATTATGAGAGAATCTAAGAGTGACTCTTGAGGATAATGTGTATATCTTAATGAAGGTCGCAGTGAGTCATAATGTAGCTTCATGTAAATCCCCTCCACGGACTACTTTTAATAGCCAAATAAATCCTCCACACCTTCGGGACCCCTGTCAGAGAAATGACATTGAAGAAGCCTGGATTTTGGCTGGCTGTTGGAGCATTTTCCCTAAGAGGCATGTGGGTGGCGGGGGGTTCTCTCTCCACTCGTTATTTAATGGCCTGCCATAAGAAAAGATTCATGGACATTGAAGTTAATATAAATTGTCTACATTTTTTATAAAGGGTGTTGAAAAGGCAAACAGAGATAATACAGTGCAGATAAGGTGTAGATAAGCTCAAGGGTTTCTCTACTGCTTTTTGCTGGACATTCAGCACCACAGATGGATGTTGGAGGTGGAGAAGGAGGCTTTGTATGACTAATGCACTTTTAGGTGCTTATTACAAAAACCCAACAAAAGCTGTTGATGAGCAATTTACAGCTCAATTCTTGAACAAAACCACTTATGTTAATGTGTTAACCCCTTTATGTTTTGGTCTGCCACAAAGGCTTCTAAACATCATTAAGTAGAGCCAGCTAATCCTCAACATACAGTGCCTACTGTTGATATTCCTTTTATTCAGAATTCAGAAAAACGTAATACATATAGTAAAGTTTACAGAAGCGGTCAGGATTTCTAGCTTGAAATGACTGACAGTGCTCACCACCTACTCTGCTACACATAATGAGATGATTGATGTGTGTGGAGAGGCATAGGATGGAGTCGAGCTCCTGCCAGTCAAACGCTGTCAGTTCACAGATCGGTGAGCTAACCAAGCAATGGGCAGGCAAGCCTTTACTTGTTAAGTCAGTTTGATATTTTGATCAAACAGAGAGTACCTACTAGAAAAGTTAGCATGCAGACAAAGATGTCCAACTGTACAGAATTAAACATAACCTGTCAGAGAAATAATTGACTGAAACTGTGGACTATCCAGCAAAATATGTTAGAGATATTTCTTGTATAATCACAATAAATTAGGGAATATTATGGTGTTATATACATATATACTGTATTTAAAGCTACATTTTTCACAAAAACTGCCATTGCTGCCACAAAACAGTTTAATCCCTCCTACATCAGTGCTGCAGTTGTGATCACTCCCCTTAACTCCCCATAACAATATTGTATTAAACATCTACAGAGATAGACCTTTTATTTATAATACCATTTATTTAGAAACAGTTGTTATATCGCTCTTGCCACCAGACTCCATTGATAAAATAGTAATATAAACTTGTAGAACATAGGAGTGTGCCTAACTGCTGTCTCGGTCGGTTAGTTATTTTGCTCGTTGGCTTTGTTAAAAACACAAACACAAACTATCCATCAAGGCAGAGTTATAAAAATTACAATTTTTGTCTGTCTCGTGGCTTTGAAGAGAGCAATGGAGTGACTCTTTCTGATTAAACAAAAGGATCTTACTTTTTAAAGAAAGGTAAATCTCTGTAGGGATATTTCCACAATGTTGTCAGACACTTTTGATCATAATCTGAGCCAGTCAGTGGTAAAAACCAGCACTTTAGTGGACGTACTTTGATGGGGCGCAATTGCCGCAAAGATTACTTTGCAGCCATGTATTGCTGCTGCCGATTGCAGCGCGGTTACTCAATACTTGAATTTCAAAATGTTGTCCCAATAAAGCAAGGTAAGTTTATTTGTAAAGCACCTTTCAGCAACAAGGCAATTCAAAGTGCTGTACATAAAATATAAAAGCAACATAGTTATTTATAAAAAAAGAAATTTAAATGCAATTATTTAAAAAGAGTAAAATAGAAAATAAATACAGGTTACTTTACCAGGTAAACCTGTAATTCTAATGGTTTATGAATAATCAGGCTATTCACCTTCCATTTTTTGCTTTTTTGATTTTCCATCTCTCACGTCAGTCAAACCTTGTATGATATTTATTTCCTCTTATTCACAATCATCACTGTGAATCCAGATTCTTTGCGCTCTATTACTCTGTTGAGCTGTATCAAGACTTCTGATACCATTGCCTTTGCCGATGCATTGGTAAAACGGCCGTCAGTAAAATGCATGTTGGAGACTGTATATAAGGCGGTGGCAGGTGAAAGTGCGAAGCGTTTTCTGTCATCTGTCCTCCAACACCTGCACGCACAAATGCCATAACGAACATACTTAGTGTAAGTTCTGAGTAAATCACATGATAAGTTCGTTAGCTAGCTCACAACGATGTTTATCGGTTTGATGCTCTGCTTTGATGCTATTTGTCAAAAAAATTTTGGCAAACTATGTTGGTAATCAACACTGTAAGGGAATGACAAAAAATATGAAATATCATAGAAATGTCAAAATACACTGGAGGGGGGCTTTAAAGTCGTTAAACTCAGAACTAAAAAAAAAATCACATGTGGCCCTAATCCTCTTCTGTATGATTGAGCTCTATGATGCTCAGTCTGCTGTATTTTAAACGCATTGAAGTCGGTGATTGTCGCTGGGAACAGATGCTCCATTATGTGCTTTTTGCCAAGATATTCTTCAGGTTATTTTCTCAGTGTTTACAACATGAGCCAGAGGAAAAATATTTTCAGTCCATGCTGTATTGGTTTGAAATTCATCTTAACCCTGTGCCGCCCACTTCTGTCCAAGAAGAGATGATATTTACATCAGAAGCACTAATCACCACAGTTCCGTAAAGCCCCTCTCATATCTATCTACACATTTCAGGCCTCGCCTCAACAGTGGAATGAAGAGGCTTTACAGTATTGTCTAAATGAAGGATTTCTGCACAACACAGATTATTACACAAGCATAGGATGTAGTTCAAGTAGAGTGCAATAATGAGCAAGTATTTAGTGGCAATCAAGTAATAATAAGAGGAATGCATAATTAGAGAGCAGGTACTTACGAACATGACCCTCTTGGGAATGTGGTCTGACTCAACTAGAGGATTCTTGTAAAGCCAAAGCTCCTCTGGTTGAATCACTCTCTCAAAGGGCTCCAGAAACTCTGTAAATCTGTGGCAAAGAACAAATGTACACAAATCAGTTACTCATTTTTAGGCATTTACTAAATGCTTTTACACAGAGCAACATACCATATAGCAAATGGCAGTGGTTGTCAAAGTGGGTCCAAGAATGTTTGAGAACCACAGACATATGCGCAATACTTAGATTTCTGCATTTGCAGGGGACAAGAAACGAGGACCTGGTGGTTCTTACACAAGGATAAAAATAATTGAGGCCATGTAAGCAGGGCTACTTCACCCGAGCTCACCTTCAGTGAAGAGCTCTGCTGTTTCACAGCTTTACTGAGTGGGAACAAATTAGCATGCTCCTGCTTTCTCCAGCCCTCCTTGGCCACCCAGTGATCTGTCAGACACGACCTTATTCTCTGTCACCTCGACAGTCTTTTTGTCACTGCACTCTAAAACAATTCAATAGGCCGCTCTGTTCCCCTATTAGATTGTGAAGTATTGACCTCCTAAGGCCACAGATTCAAATATTTTTAATATGGTTAATATTTTCGCTTCAAAATTATAAAGCACTAAACGAGCAGAAATAGATAGATAAATTGTAAGACTACAGTGTTGCTAGGACATTGTCTTCTAGCAACGAAATGCAATAAATATTACAAATTCTGTCTTTGGGGATATTTGGTAATAAAACAGTGGAATGAGGAAGGCACCACTGGTCTTATAGCTGATTTTTGCCACGCAGTGCCTGAACTGGCCCATGTAAGTTTAAAAATACTACAGTCCCACTCTCAGGTGTTCCACTAAAAATTATGGAACGTCCAAAAACAACTTACCTAAGGCCCCAAAATAGTACATATCTGCAATTCCTGGCATGGTCCAGGTCCTGTGTGCACTGTGGCTCCCTTCTTCCCATGAATCATCCTGACTTTTTCCCGCCATTCAGCACCTCTGCCCACAGCACATTGATTATCACAGCACATAGGCCTAACGATTTTTTAAAACTATCTACGTTAGTGATTCCATTCATTAATATTACAGTGAAATGTGGCACCTGCCCACACTGCTAAAAGTACCAAAACCTGGTTCAATCACCATGGGATTACTGTGCTTGATTGGCCAGCAAACTGGCCTGTCCTGAACCCCCTAGAGAATCTATGGGGCATTGCCAAGAGAAAGATGAAAGACATGAGACCGGACAATGTAGAAGACCTGAAGGTCGCTATTGAAGCATCCTGGTCTTCCATAACACCTCAGCAGTGCCACAGGCTGATAGCATCCATGCCACGCCGCATTGAGG
>JAPMOB010234495.1:0-14583 GCA_029875015.1 Lepomis gibbosus | reverse complement strand
ACATCAGGCTAATAGACATCAGTGCTTCTCTGGGAATCTTTCAAGGTCGAGTCATACAAGAGTGTTTACAAGAACTCACTTGCTCCACAGATTAGGGTACAATGTATAGTGAGAGATTCCAATATGGCAAAGCATTGGAATCTAAACATCAGATAGATTAGTTGTTCTAGGTGGAGGTGACCTAATAGAGAAACCTACAGGCAATAGGGGGAAGACAGGAATATAAAAAGGACCAAAAGATGTTATCCTTCAGATTTGGTGTTGGCATTGTTGTGTTTACACGTTGAATGCTGACACTGTTTCTCCTTGGCCAAGTATCATTAAACTTTGCTGTGTAAAACTTCGTCAGTCTCCGAAAACCTTCTTCACACTTGACAACTGGCTCACTACAATAATTTCTCAACACTCATCAGTTCCACTCTGGCTCCTATTCAGTGGATATGTCACTGTTTTTACTGACCCCTTTCATGAGGACAAATCTCACTAATAACCACAGACCTGACCTGTAGAACTGAGGCTGACTGTAATACTGTGAGTATACTGATACACATCTCACCCTGAAGTAGATCTGTACATAGCGGTAGAATGGATAGTTGTTGATGTCCAGAGGCAGAGTGAGCTGAGCCTCTTCCTGGATATGAGGAGCTTGAAGCAGAGCCAAACAGTCTGAGTGCAACTCCCTCCTGACTAGAAAGAGAGAGATACGACGGCAAAGTCAACCAGCATACATGTAGGCGCATCTGGTCCTTTAAATTGTGTTTCAACATGAAAACTACCAAAAAGTGGAGTTAATCAACTAGAAATATATTAGAATGTATACTGAATTACTTTCTATTGAACTACTTTCTTTCTATAGCTGACCAGAAATGACATTAAGAGCATAAAGTTGTTTTAAATACTTTCTAAAAGTGACATTAAGTTTGTTCTTTGTTATTTTTCCCTTATGATTTATTTATCAGCTGATGCCAGTCGTGTCCCACTCTGTCAGGACTATTTAAATCACTTCAGGAGGTGACACTGTCAGTCCTGAGGAGATGAGACACATTCAAAGAGCTGAAGACAGTGCTCAGCTATTTGATCCATGAATAATATGTGAGACAAACATGAATGTGGACCTCACAAAAAGGAAGGTAGACAGACGTTTACTGACCTCCTGCCGTCTGCAGTAACGCCCCCAGCTCTGCAGGGATCACCAAGTGTGTGACATTCACCACCTCCCTCTTGGTCAGCTCCTGAAAGAGTTATTGCTTTTTAATTCACCTGCAGAGTAACCATAAATGATGAGAGAAAAAAAGGATACGTTTCTTATTTAAGTCCTGTGTAAATCCTGTCCAAATTTCCATCCTACCATCTCTCTCCTCCTCCTCTCCTCTTCAGCTTTCCTTTGGGATTCAAACTTCATCTGAAAAAAGATTACAGAAATCACACGCAAACTTTTTCACTTCAATCCAGAGCAAGAAGATGCTAAAACACTAAACTGAAACAAAAGTGGGCAATATTTTCAAATGTATCTACAGAACAGCATGAAAGGTTGCATCGTCTTTATATAAAATAAGTTATATTGTCCTTTGAAAGCAGACTTCAGGTACCTTGATGTATCGCTTGTGGTTGACGTACATGTGGACAAGTGAGCGGAACCGAACAAGACTCTCCCTCATTTTCACATAGCGCTTCCTGGAGGGTAGAATGAGGGTACCATGAAAAAACACATCTCTAATACCTAACTTCATTTGTTGAACCCATTTTCTGTGAAACTTTATACAAAGAGGGAAACTTTGTAGGCATGCTACAAGTACTTTTATTTGTACAGAAGTAACAGTTACAATGTGTTTTTTTTGGCTAGAATTTGGTTAAGTAGTTACCTGAATAATTTGTGTTTTGGATATTATACAGTTTTCACGTGATATCATTATCTTAAAGGCACAGCTGTAATGGCTTTTAATATTCAACATGACCAAATAAAATGGTGTTGTTTTGGGAACATTAATTATATTGCCTGCTACGTAATTAAATTAAAATTACATGCTTACTTTAAAAACCATATTGTAACATAATCTTAAAATTCCTGTGTTCCACATTAAAAAATTGTCTGTCAGTACATTGGTGTCGCCCCTTTAATTGTCTTTCTCACTTCTACAGTAAACAGAGGAGATAGTACAATATATACAGGCTTTTACTGTATATCAGTCAATAGTGTGAAAATAGCAGTAGCAGAGAAGCTGACCTAGTGAGGAAGCCTCGGCACTGCGCCTGCAGCCCAATGATCTTTTTACGAAAGGCCACAAAGCGTTTTCTGACAAAGAACATGCGGGTGTAGCGCTGCAGGGTGAGAGCAGCGAGATGACGGGTGCGCTCCCGTTTACATTCCAACAACTGGTAGATGTCTTCCTTCAGAAAGAGCTGCCATTCACACACACACACACACACACACACACACAAATCATTTGAAGGGGGAAGCAAGTATATCATAAATTAAACCAATACATACATCAAAAGTTGGAGGCACAGACGACATAAAAACTCAACTCTTTCTTTCATCTGTGAAAGGGTTAGTGTGAACAATTGAGAAGAGAACCTCACCTTCGTGACTCCAACGTGGTAGGCTCCTGGTCTGAGAGGACACAGCTTACTGAGCATTATCACACAGTTCTCTCCATTTGCTGCTGGAGGCTCTGGCATCCCCACCAGGGACTTATACCTGTGGGTGACACACATTCACATGCATGTATACACACAACCTGCTGCAACAGGCGGTGCTCTTTTCTTTATTTTTCAAGACACGTTAGCTATCACTTCCCATGCTAACTGCCAAGTGCTTTCCTATGTGTTCAACACAAACTGCTGAGGCTTCTGCTGCAAAGTAAAATGCATCTTCTTTTGTGTGACAAATAATTTTAGTGTGAAAATCTACCAGATACTCGACATTCATATTCAGAACAGACAAAAAAATTTGCATTAAAAGTCGATGCAGATTGGTGACAAGGGAAAGCATTATAAAGTGTCAGAGTACACTTATGGGCCAGAACAGATTCAAATCTCCTTGGCAGACATTCAACAAGTCTCTCAACTCTACGGGAAGGATAAACACTATTCTTCCAAAAGATATTCTCACATTCTGTGTTTTAATTGGTGGTTTACAGCCATGCTGGCAGCTTTTTGAGGCTATACCTAGACACAACAGTGCTTTGAGCAAAGCTTTAGCATGCTAACATGCTCACAATGAAAATTTTAACATGCTGATGTAAAGCAGGTTTAATGTTTATAATGTTCACTAATCTTACATCAGTGTGTTAGCATGCTATGAGGAAGGGATAGAGAAGTAATTTGTTTGTGCATAAAACGGCCAATCGTACATCTCCCTCTGGGTAAACTCTCCCATTTGCCAAAACACTTCAGTTAGGAGTTAAAAAGTCCTGACAGCTGACAGTGATGAGGCAGTTATTTAAAAACCTTTATGGTTACATGATGCCAGTAAATGGAGCTATAGAGACCACAGAGAAGCCCCAAAGTGTCTTCCACCATCCAGTAGATTACAACACTGTGAGTAAGTTACCTGAACAGGAAGACGTAGAATGGCATTCTGACAGGATACCCCTCTCTACGGATCCTAATGGTCTCTAGGACACCTGAGTGTCTCAGCTGGCTGCTGACCAGGTCGTCCTCAAACACACCTGGTAGCTAAACACAGATGCACATTCGAAAAACGACTGTCATTACCTATAGAATACAGTGAGACTGAACTTATGCATGCAAACGGTCAGTGTCATCAGTAGAAATACAGAGTGTCTGAGTATCTACCTTCATATTATTTGGCTTAATGCAGCGAACAAAAAAAGGGTTGCACCTGAAATGGAAGAATAAAAGTAAACCAAGTGAGCAAGTGAGTGAGTAATGTCAGTAATCAGTTCATCTGTGCCTGTTTGTGGTCAAGCAGCTGTGTGCTTTCAGTTATTTTAGCTCCACTTCTCTCGGATTCACCTCTCCATCTTCTCCACTAGCTCTAGCAGGGACTGTTGGAACTTGCTGCTGACGGTGGGGGCTTGGTATTTCCTGGTGACTGTGCTGCTCTTCCTCATGTGACCTCCTCTCTGCTGACCTGTGACCTCTGCGTGAACCAGGAAGAGGTTTGACACCATCTGGACACACACAAATACACACATGCATTTACTTGTTTACATTCACATCAATTAGATAAGCTCTCCAAGGGTAATGTGTCTCACCTTGTTCTTGCTCTGAATGAACAGGTCCAGGACATCCTGACGGACCTGGTCGTAGTTCTTATCGAGGAATTTGTAAACCTGCATCGTTGACATAAAGTGGTGTTTTGAGGGAAATATCACAGAAACTATAGGATTGTTTGTTGACACCAAATTCAGTTCTGACAAATCCCCCTCAAGATGAACTGATTAACCCATAGCTTTACCATAATGAACATATTTTTTTATTCTTATTGTTGGTTAAACAAGACTATACATTCATGCTAGCAGTTCTGTGAGACTGTACTTTGAGCTAAAAGCTAATGTCAGCATGCTATTATACTTACAATTCCAATGCTAACATGTTGATGCTAAGCAGGTTCACCATCTTAGTTTAGCATGTTTGCCTGCGAACATTTGCCAATTAGCAATAAACACAAAGTACAGCTGAGGCTGATGGGAATTAGTTTTGCAAATACTTGGAATGAAAGCAAAGTATTGGACAAATTAGGTTTTGACCTGACGATGGTGCTTGATAAAAAGTTATAGAGATCACAAAAGGTATTACAATTCATCCTGAAGGGGACATTAATGTCTGCACCAAATTTTATGGCAATTGATCCAGTAGTTGTTGATATTTCTATCTGCTCCAAAGTGGCGGATCGACCGACCGACCAACAGACAGACTCATGGCACAGATCAGAGGCTATCAATACATCATTGATGTCAGTGAATCAAATGTTGGCAGATTGATAGAAGGTTTTCACAAGTGAGATGAGCCGTTGAGGAGCTGTGTACCTGGTAGGTGACCCGGCCAGCAAAGTGCTTGATGGTGAACTCTGGGTGGGGCATCTTTGGCTTCAAATACAGTGGGCTGTTGCCATGGTGATAGTGACACTTTTGGAGGAAAGTGTGGTCTGTTGCCTGGCATCAAAGCAAAAATTACATTACATTACTAGCCCATTTAGTTGTTTAGTTATGTCCAATTACTTGAATATTTGAGACTGTTGTCAGATATTTATGTGTTATTTTTGTAAGGCTTTTGTAAGTTAGCAGCTGAAAAAAAGGTGGGTGGTAGCAAGAGAAAACAAAAATCCTATAGTTGCTTCATGTTTTGAGTTTGAGAGAAACTGTCCATTGCAGTAGAAATATGGAAACAATCAACTAATTATTAGGATTGATTGAAATGAGTATCTGGTGAACGTAGTGTACTTTTAGTGTCATCACAATAAAAAGTGTCATTATCTGTTTTGTAATAAAGAAATATAGGAACCTTTTTTAAAAATGATCTTACTAATTAAATCCTTATATAATTAATTAAATCCTCTTAACTTGAAATGGAAAGTAGTTTCAACGTAGTTAAACTTTACTACATTGATACTACTTTGCATTTACATATAATGCCAGAATGTATTTTGTTAGACTATTTAAGAGAAGTTCTTCTTACATTAATAAAGTAAAATAATTAGTTCTTTTAACTCAAAGTATGAAGCTGAAACAAGTTATTAAAAGTTCAATCAACTAAAAAACAATGTTGAGACAAAACTTAAGGCAAAGGCAGTCTTCAAGTTGAGTTACCTTGTATTTCCAAGTTAAACCAACTTTGAAATCTCACAGTGCATGTACATGTCCTACCTGTGGGAAACAGCTTTGGTCATCCAGAATCCTCAGTATCCCATGAGGCTTAGCGGCAATGAGGTCAATGCAAGGCTGGTTGTCACTGAATGGGATGTCCTGCCATGGGATCTGTTCCCGACTGTACTCCTCCTACATGGGGATCCCATGCAAATTCACGTGTCTTATTATTGTTTCTATCAATCAACTTATCAATGAATTTAATTGTTCCAGCACTACCTAATTAACATCTATTTGTGTGCAAAAGGTTATGTGTATATTGTATATGATTTGTGATATGAAGAGAGTGTGTGTGTGTGTGTGTGTCCCCGCAGGTGTGACGTGGACTCACCTGTTCTTCCCTGAATACGATTCTGTTGAAGAAGAACTGCAGGTACTCGTTTGCATAATTAATGCAAAGCTGCTCAAAGCTGTTGAAGGCTAGATCCTGTTGTTCCCACACAAACACACTCATCAGGAACAGCTGGTAATTCTTTAAATGTCATCTACATATCTAAAGAGTAATTATAAGAGTGATCTGGAGTCTCTCTGTCTACGGTGTAAAACAAGAAAGTGCCAGACAGGTGATAAGAAGAAAACTCGCTCACCTCAAATCCATAAATGTCCAGGATGGAGATGGAGAGGGTGTGCTGGCGGGGATACACCTGAGCATTGATCCTCTCTGTTAACCAACGGAAGAGCAGCGAGTACAGGATCTTGGCAACAGCATCTCTGGAAACCAAAGATTTGTGTGTCAAAGACAAGGAGAAATATGAGGAGAAAGAGAAAGTGAGACAGAGAGGCAATGTATTAAAAAAAAACTGGACCATACATAATGCACTCTTATCTTCAGACAGATTGTCATCACAGATTAGGAAGTAGGAAAAGTTGTATAGGGACTTAGTTTCATGTCAACTTGTACAAAAAATGATTTTATTGGGAACAAAATGGCAAATTCAGTGATATTTCCCTTTCAAAATTGGATTGCATGTGAAATACATTTTCATGCAGTGCATTTTGGGTATGTAGCGGTCTGTTACCTGGCATCGACAGCACTTTCCACAGTCAGTGGGGTGTGAATCTTGTCCCTCATTGTCTCCTGCAGAGAAGACAGCCTGGTTTAAAAAGATTTTTTTTGAGAAGCAAAGATGAACAATTTCAACAGTCAAATCTGCTTTCACCCTATTTGTCAAGAACTTTTATGAGCTACTGGGCCATCTATTCTACTTTTGTCCTAGAGACCTTCACACCTCAGATATTAATTAAAATTTAAAAACTGCACACCCATAGTCCACCGCGCAGATTTTTTGACTTATGTTGCCAGATAAGACCTCTCACTGATTGTAAATGGGTGCACACTGAGCTTGACTGACAGCACCCTCACTCTTCTGTTAGTTTTGTTGTACCTGTTAGGGCCTTTTTTTCACAGCAAATATTTAAACTTGCCAGCAAAATGTATTATTAAAAACATTAACAAGCGTCCCAGTAAGTGTTGACAGTGAGTCGGCACACACAATACCAGGACCCTGACACTGAAGCAGATAAATGAAATGAAGCCATTGTTAATTATTATTTACACATGCGCTTTTTTTCTACTGTGGCATGTCAAAATGTCTTCTGTAAAAAAATGTTAGATAATAAGGTTTTGTGATTTTATGCACTTCTCAGCAGAATTGTATTTAGATGATTGATTGAGCATTTCAATGAATATACAGAGTTCTGCACCCTGATTCATATTCTCATATTATGAAAAGATAAATAAATCCTTCAAAATGCCTGCCCATTCTTGAGAAATTCTAACCTTCAACTTATCCCTATAAACTGACACCCCAGCTCAGGTATAGTATGTTAGGTGCTGCAGGCTGCAGGCAGAGCTCATTGCCAGATATTCGGTTAAAACAAATACCTCGTTAAATGAACTGAAGTAGTTCTGTGTAGCTGAACTGGAAGAGCAGGACACTATGTACTGTAGTGTTATGGGCTTAATTATAAAAACTATAGACTGTGCTATGGTAGTGTATGAACAAGTGTTTTCTCTTTTTGCTAAAGGAAGGGCAGTCAGACAGAAGAACAGATTTAAAAGGTTCTTACCTCAGATTAATATTTTAATTCAGCCTGACAAAGCTGTCACCTGTGCCCGGTTCAATCAGTCTGTAGCGCCAATTTTAACAGAATCATCAGAAAATAGGCAGAAGAAAATGCACATTTATTGGCATTTCCACTACTGTTATGTGAATATTAGGAGTTGGATAATTGAGATAAGCATGTGTCTTATGATTTATTCCATGAATGTGTTTCCATTGCATTATCACTTTTTCTCTTTATAGATACACCAACTTTTCCACCTCCCTCAAGTGGAAAAACTTTTTTTGTGGATGGTGACAGGTGGATGGAAACCCACTACTCACAGTGGTAATCCTGTTAGTTAGTAGTGTAAGGGCAGAAAATTATTTTTCTTCTTATACTTATAATCCATTTATGCAAGTACTTATAATAGTGCTATTTTTCTTTTATTATTATGGGTTATACATTGTTTAAGCTTCAATGTGTTGCTTTTATTATTATTCTCATTCTGTTAGTCTGTCCACATGTGTAGGGTTTAGGTCAAGGATGTGGAGTNCAAATCTTGTGACGTCCACCATAATTTCTAATGTGCAATTTGGTGGATGATGTGAAAATTATTTAAGATGTAATTTTAAGACAAGGAATGGATCTACTACATTTGGACCACAAGGTTCAGCCCCCCCATCCCCAGCCCAATAATGTCTGTACAGTCCTAAAGTGGGAAACCTCATCATCATGCTGCTTAATGCCTTCATGTTAACTTTTACTAATTCCCCCACCCTGTCTCCCTTCTGCTCCCATTTGCTTCACTTCTTTCTTTCCTCTTACTTTCTTCGTCACTCTACCTCACTGACGTAGTCTTTGCTTCCCTCCTTCCTTTCTACTCTCCCACTTGCATATCCTCTACTCTCTTATTCATTGACGTGAGTGTCTGGGACTTGGGGATCTGATCAGATAAAGAATGCTTTGAGACTTGAGACCTTCTCTTGCTTAAATGCACCAGATCATCACACTTACATGGGGAAGCACGCACGCGTGCGCACACACACACGTACGTGTCTCATTCAGCTAAAGGAAATGAGTGGATACGACTGACTCCTCTCCTGTTACATAGGAACCACCTTTGTAATTAGAAATTCAATTATACAAAAGGCTCTTAGTGTAATAGAGCGTGTACGTGTGGAGGACATAAGGCGTACTTTTAATGTATTCCTCTTTGTCAGAAGCACAAGACCGTCAGGACAACTAGAACCTGCTCCTTCTTTTAAACTGGACAGCAAAACAGGATGTTTTCTGATTAATCAGATACTGGAATATGAGAGGATGTGGATCAAAGAGGACAATTATTTGGTGACAGAATTTTTTACCCCCCCGGATTTCCACTTTGTCAACTAATGTAAATGGAGCAAACGGGGAACTACAATGGACAGAGAACCAGAAAACTCATTTGGTAGTAAACATTGTGAATAGGTGTGTGTTTATTACTTTATTGTTTTCTGACAGTTTTCTTTGGCTTTTGTTGTCTGCACCTATGAGCCATTAATGCCAGCAGGGTTGAGCTGTTGAGCTTGCATCCATTGAGCTGGTATGGATTCAGGGTGTTTCTGCTGTGGCAAAGATCGACTGTGTAGCTACTGTACTGGTGATCAAGAAGTAAAATGTCATAGATGACTGAAGAAGAGATGCAATAGAGGTTGTATCCAGGTTTGAGGTTGATGGCTTTCAAATACTGCCCCTTTTTTGTAAATCCCATGGACGTCCTTCTTTGGACAATCACATTGTAAAGATCACCTTAGATACAAGCAATTGTCCTTATTTGTCCTATAAAGATTTTTGGATGTGGGATGTGGAGACAGTGTGCAGTCTCTTCTGCTGGCTCACAGTAACAGACAAGACAGAATCCATACAAGCCAAATATCTAAAAAAGTTTTTTTTTTAATTAGTGGTATTTTTAAAACCAATTTATCCAACCATCCATCCATCATCAACCACTTATCCAGCATACAGTGTCGCGGAAAACCAATTTATAAGTACTTAAATTATATGGAAATGGAATTCCTCCACTGAATGGTGACATGCTGAATGACATCAGGAGATTTAACATAAAGACAATGAGAAGAACCCATTGCTTTCTTTGTTTTGCATATGTGATGGGGGGCAATGTGCTGGTATACAAGGATCGAGACAAGTATGAGCCTGTTGATGTGTCCAATAAATAAGAGCTCATGACTCAAGTAAATAAAAAGTTACAGTTTTGGACAAAGAAAGCATGCTTTAATGTTTTGAAAAAACTAGAACCTTTAAAAACTGAAATCCCACCAAAAAACTAAACTGAAACATCCCATCCCTCAAGCTATACTGCACTCACCAGTGCAGAATGAGGCTATTTTTAAAAGTATATACTGTCCAAAATGACAGACTACAAACAAAAGGAGTCAAGAGATGCTTACACTGCCAGAAGCATTACTCTACAGAATAACGTAGCTCAATAGAAAGTGTGTGAATATTGTATGTCTGTCTATTATGTCTGTGTCCTGTAAGTGTACAGGATGAGTGTCTGCTTGACAGCATTTACATTCATGCTGGTCAGTGTGTTGTAGTCCTATGTGCAGAGTGTATGCGATACGTCTAAACAATCAACACTGACCTATCAAAGTCACATCTGTAGTTACATTACAAGCAGTCAACAGAGAGTGTTTCTATTGTTTTATGAACTGATTCTTTACCACATATAAAACAAAATCGGGCTTCTCCACATGAGGTCAGGTTTGATTTGAGATGCGTCTTTCAAAACATAATAAAGGAATGAATGAGGGCACAGCAGGAGGTCAGAAAAAATTCAGTCAAGAACTGGTGCACTGAGGCACTGAGTGGTTAAATAGATGGCTTGTTTTTATACTTGAGCAGGCTGAGTTGCCCTCCCGCAGGGCACACTGCCAAGATCTGCTCCAGTCTATGTCTTCGCCAAAACTACTCACACTAAATCATTTTGAGCCTCATTCACAAAGTGATACACAAGGTGAGCCTACATTATGCTTTCAATGACTTCCTACTTAAATGGCTAATCCTTCATCAGTTAGTGGGTAGAGGTTAAAGGATCCCTAAAAACACAGTTTGATACTGACTGTGACTTTGTAGGTGATGGCTTTCTGTAGTCCGTCCGGAGAGATCTGCAGCAGCTCTGCCACAACTCTGATCTCCTGAGCACTCACCACTGACGCCACCTCCTGGCCATCAGCCTGTGACACAACATAGAGAAGAGAAAGAAAAAAAAACTTTATCTTTTGTGCTTATAATAAAAAAACAAAAAACATTTCTGTTTATTGTCATTTTAGTTTCTGGTTTACTTAATTTCTTGTTTTTAGTGCTTTAAATTTCCCTTAACATAGCTGTCTCATTTGGATGGCCAAAATATTCCAAACATATACCAAAAATATATATATATATGTGGTATGTGACATATGTACCATGCCATTTTAATTGATTTAATTAAATATTATTAATAACAAAATTAAAAACAAAGAGAGAAAGAAAAACACAACCTCATATCTCTGAAAGTAGACGTTGCCCAGATGCAGTATGGAAGAAAGAACTCTAAAGATGGCCGACTGGTCTTCAGGGGTGAAGTGAAGGATTTCCATGGAAGCAAGCAGACGCAGGAAGTCCTCTGCATCATTCTTTCCTTTTATCTGATAATTTCCTCCCTGCGTAAGGACGAGAGAGAAAGGACACATCAGTTTGGACTTCACTTCCATCTGTATCTCCACATGACATTCCCGCAAAGTCCTGAAAAGACAAATGATTGTTTGCACTGAGTCTTTTTTACCTGGTTGAGGTAATAGTAGGTCTCAGCCTCTTGTAGATAGAAAGTCTGCTTCTGCTGCGAGGGGAGACCCGCCAGCATCTCATAGAAGATGTGATAGTTCCTCTCATCTTTGGCCTAAAGGGGAAAACTGAAGTTTAACACACTTTGTCATATAGAAAAGTATAAGATATCAAATGGAGTTATGTAAACCGAGGTTCAGGAACAGGACCACGCCTCTCTCACTTATTCTACCACCTGCTCTTCATTCAATTCTTCCAATCAACCACCCGTACTTCACTCATTCCATCCACCTGTGCTTCTCAAATCCAGTCACATGCACTCACATATATGAGCTGTCCAACCCATTTTCTCTTCCGTTTCTCAGTTCTCACATCCCTCCCACCCAAACCCTGCTTGTTCACCTCCTTTACAGTTTTTTTTTCAATTGCTAAGATGCAATGATCAGAACTGAAGCCACGTTTTCAAAACTCTTCACACAGTCTGCATTACCAACATGCATCCTGTCCAAAGAGTTAATCTCAGCTCCAAAAGTCACTCAAATCACCAAAACGCTTCATACAAGCCACAAAATAAACTCGTTTAACCAAAACACTGGCAACAATTCTCACTTAGAAAGCAAACAATCTCACTCATAACACACTGACCTACCAAATACTAACAACAGGGAGCACTACACTGACTTTTCAAATAAATTAGTATTTCATTATAGAAAACATTTATTCTCAGTCACTTCGGTACATTTCTCAGATCAGAATTGAAATTCTACTTGTTCAACCTCCGCATCATCTAGTCACTTGTGCACATCATATGTAAAAGCAATTTCTCAGTCTTTTGAGAGATTGAAAATTGCACATGCTTTGACACAGTTATGTAAATTATTATGTACAATTGTCTTCTGTTTCCTACATTATCAATTGCTTACTGTATGTCATGTTGATCACAATGTATTACAGTATACTGGTTCTCTGTTGAGCAGTCTTACCCCTCAAAACATCTAGTCACAAGTTTATTGTGAGTAAGTCACATGCAAAATGGTTGAACACATTTTAAATAAATATGTCTATCAGACTTTTTTTGTAAATGTGTCCTGCATTCAATTTAAGAAGATATCAGCTGTGCTGAGAATATGAAACTGTGGCCCAGTACAGTAACAGGAACGCCAACCTGAGGGCAGTGTGTAGGAATAACTTATTTTCACTTTAATGACTATTCTATAGTATATGTAACAAGAGTCAATCAGCTGGTACCCGAGACACAGTGACCACAGCCTGTAATTGATGTGATTTACATTTGTTACTGATTTGAATGTGTTTTTAACCGTTTTGGAGTCAGTGTATTAGCATTTGAAAAAAGTGCTGCAGATGTTTTTCAAGTGGTGAAGTAGTACTGAGAAAAGAGTTCATGGATTTTGAAGAAAGTGGTCATTGAATGCATTTTGTGTGAAAGCAATGAAAAATGATTCACAGTTTGGTCCACATACACTTCTGTTTCGCTGACTGTGTGAAGAGTTTTGACAATGTGATTTCAGGTTTGACCACTGCAGGTTAGCAACTGAAAAAAACATAATGGGCAGAACGGTGGCCCAGTGGCCAACACTGCAGCCTCACAGGAGAAGGTTCTGAGATTAGACCTTGCTCAGCCCAGGCCTTCTGCACAGAGTTTGCATGTTATCCCTGCTTTTGAGTGGGTGTCCCCCGAGAGCTCCAGCTTCCTCCCATCATGAAAGACTCGCACTCTAAAATCCATAATTCTACCTAGTAATCATTTCGTCTACAACAGGAACCAAAGGGGGGTTCATAAGACCAAGCTGCTTATCGAGACAAGCCCCCACCCTGAATCTCGACCCCTCTGGTTCCCTAAACAACCTCCTCGACCCGCTCATCCCTTTTCTCTCAACCGCTTCATCTCTCTCATCCCCTCCTTCCATAACTATTCAACATAATAAACCACTATAAAATCTAACATTGGCGTGGTCCTTGTGTGTGTGTGTGTGTGTGTGTGTGTGTGTGTTCGTGTGTGCGTGAGTCACCTGGAAGACAATACGGGACTTTTCCAGTAGATACTGAGAGGTTATGGCACCACTGATCACACCACTGGGCAGAGAGAGAGGCAGAAGGGTATTATATTACATGACAAGTTATCTTTAGTTATATAGCACAAACTTTAATTACAACACCATACAATGACACATAATTCACTGAAAAAGCTTTTTTTTAAGTGAGAGACTGGAACTGTTGTGTATTTATTTCATACTCACTCCTCCAGAAAAACCTCTATGTATTTCCCAAAGCGACTGGAATTATCGTTCCGTACAGTTTTGGCATTTCCAAATGATTCCAGCAGAGGAGCTGCCTCAAGTATCTACCGGGCATTCAGACACACACTATTTCAACAATCTACATCAGCATCACACTAAAAATATCTTGCTGTGACAGTAATAGATGGTCTATAGCAAACATCCAGCATATATGCTGAAAACAAAAGAGCAAGAAACAATTAAAATGCAAAGCACCAGTTGATTCTGTGTAAATTGTAGTCAAATAAAAGACTTTTAATGCCCATTTGAGATTAGTAAATTCAGATCCTGTTCAGACAGTTGAGGGGATGTTAGAAAGATTGTATAAAGCAAGTGAAAGAAAAAAACATCTCTACTGAAAATTGTCACACACCACAGCAAAACAAAGCAACCTGCTATTCTTATGGCCATGTATGTAGATGAGTTACAAAATGTAAAGCACAAGTCATGCAGGGAACCGCACTACCTCAATCTGCACCCAAGAAGAGCCAGCAGAGATACAGAGACATGGAAAAAGAGACATAGACAGGCGTTAGTCATCCTTCAAGACAGGAAGATGTGTGTGTGTGTGTGTGTGTGTGTGTGTG
>JAPMOB010234492.1:0-11585 GCA_029875015.1 Lepomis gibbosus | reverse complement strand
CAAGTTCACACATCGTATTCTACAAGAGTACACATCAAGTTTACAAGCTCATTCATTTTGCACCATATTTACCTTCATACTTTTCCCCGACTGCACCAAGTTGAAACCACACTATTGGCTGATCTCGCGGTATTTTTCTGCTGCAGGTAGAATGTGTCCGACTTGACGGCGCCGTTTTTATACCCCGCCCCTGCGGTCACCTGCAGCTCACGTTAGACTATGAAGTCGGCGAAAGTCAGCCGCCGTCAACTCGAACGCACCTTGCATCATGCGGCCGCTGGACTCGGCGCCTGCGGTCGCCTTGCTCCCGCAAGGTTTAAATGTCATGTGACGTGGTGACGGTTTGCAGCGTTGGCGAAAGTCGGACACAGTTTCTAACCAGCATGCCTTATTTTAAGTCCAGCATGCATCACGTTAAGCCAGCGCTGCGTAGCGAAGCATGAAGTCAAACGCACCTAATGAGTGTGCCATTAAAATAAAGAGCAGATCAGACAGGGTGGTGTTGGATGCTGCAAGCAGATTCTTAGACCATTAGGCGGTCACTGTAAACCGTTTGCACTGGGAAATATTACCTATATACAGCGGGTGGCGGTAATGCGACATTTTGGATACCAACCGCCACAAAACCTCGAAGAAGAAGATCTGTGGACCCGGAAATGAAACAGTTTGGTTCTTCTGTTCCTCCTGTAGGCTAACGCTACCAGCCGTCCCGGAGTAAGTATGATGCTAAATAAAAGTATAGAGTAATACAGACTGAATGTCGTTTTGGTCGGACCCGTCAGCGAATCAGTAAGAAACAGCACCGCCGTCTCTAAAGCATGCCGGGACAGTGTTTGGTGTTCTCATTTGAGACACGGCGGGATGGCTCGTTTTTATTTGGGTTTATTCTGAGTCGGAAATGTCCGAGGAAGAACTCTTATCTTCTCTGATGAAAATAAATGTAGGGGCTGCTAGCAGGAGTGAATGGAGGTGCAACACAGATCCGTAATAAGGATCGAGTCTTTACAGATGCTAAGTTGAGTCAGTAACACAGCTTTTCCTCCTAGTAAGTAAGCAAGCAAGTATGAGTTAGTGTGTTGTATGGAACAGGTTCCCAGCTACAGGCTGTGCTCCATTTGGCTCTGGTGCTGCAAGCTGGCACATGAGACATGCCACTGAGTGTCTGCAGAGCTGCTGATCAAACTGCAGTGGGAGAAAGTAACAAACTACATGACGCTGTATCCTTCTGAGGTACTTGTACTTGAGTATTTCTGCTTCACTACATTTCAGAGGGAACTCTTGTACTGCACTTATCTAACAGATTTAGTTACCTTTCAGTTAGAGTTCATGTATATCACTTTATAGAATATGATAATTTGTTAAGATTAAACTACCCAGCAGTGTATTGTTTTTAATCAATTCAATTACAAAGGCTAGCTCCAATTCACAACATTTATCCTTTAACAGTTATCTCATTGCACTTTCCGTATAGAGCAGCTCTAGACCGTACTAATAAAAGACAAAATGGGTTTAGGGCATTGGTCTATGAGGCTTTTTGGTCCTCTGAACATGATACATGTGCCACAGAAATGCCGCAAGGACTGCTTCGTTAAAGGTTGCTTCCTGTTGCCGATGGGTGGCTCTATGGGTGAATGTTGGCATGTAGGTGTGTTCAGGGCAGGTATCTAATCATACATGTACACTGATGTTTTTACCTTGCTTTTATGATCTTAACTGTAGCACTTTGAGGTTTTTCTTAAATGTAAAGTGCATTACAAATAAATAAATAAAATGTAGACATGTAAAATTTCGTACAGATCAGGTGCCTCATTTAAAATGTAGAAAACATATCTGATATCTGTTTCTTCATAAGAACACCTCAAATAAGTTGTGTAGTTGAATCAGGAGTCATTGTAATTAATATTTGCACGCAACGCAATTTGTTTTCTCATTAATGGGGTTAACTGTAGGACAAAATGCATGTAAATAGATGCCATTTTTTGTTGCCTTAGTCGAGAAAATACGAGTGCATACTTTCATAACTTATCAGATGTTCGTTGCCTTATTGTATTTGAGCCAAAGGCTGTGCGCCAGCATGTTGTTTTGCTTGTAAAAACACAGAATGGGAAAATATAACACTATTTGTTTTATAGTATTACGGCTGAACAATTTTGGAAAATAATCTAATTGCTTTTTTTAACCTATATTACGATTTAATATGCAATTTTTTAAGCTCTTTATCCTCTGTATTATTCAAAACAGACAAGCAATAAAACATTGTATAGTACGACCAACACAGTATTAGATAGATTAAACATACACTTTTTTCTTGCAGGCAAGGCCTATATGTTATGATGAAAATAAGGTGATGCATGAATTATTATTATTATGACCAGTGGTGGAGAAGAAGTATCAAACTATAATAATTTCAGAGAAAGACGATTTGAAAGTGAAGTCATGGCATTAAATAATCTCATATAATATCATCAGGTAGGCCTACAGACCACCACAGTGTATTATTCAGTAGGCGCTCGATACCAAACCCACAGTTCAACCACCAATTAAATCATCTTTATCTCAGTTTAAATTTCCTTTTTCTGGATCCCAACAAGCAAAAAATGCTCAGATTGAGGATCAATACAAAAGTTGGCCAACAAAATTAAAACCAAGTCACACCTCTCGGGCTGATAGAAAAGCTCAGTGATTCTCCGGCAACGTCAGAGTTCCCTTCACCCCCCGCAGCCGGTCGATGCTGCTGGTGAGCTGGCTGTAACCAGGCTGTAACTCAGGACAGACTGGGCCTCTTGGACCAGTGAGTTTGGTTTGAATCACAGATATTCCCTGAGCTGACTGGTGGTTGTGTGTGAGTGACACATTGCGTGTGCCGATCGCCACAATATGCTACTACATGTGTCTTTCTGTTGTGTAAGCTGTGTTCGAGGATTTCACGCGACACGCCACCGGCAACATTTTACCCGCGGATGCTAATTATATTCCCTTTTTAACACTAAAGTTTAATCCAGCCTTTGCGATTAGAAAATCTCATTTTATCATATTGCGATATTATTGCAAATGCAATTAATCGTTTAGCCCTCCTATTTATTAAGTAAATCTTTATGTGTACCTCTTATGTCACATAAAACAACTCATCAGCCACCTCGTTAAGTGAGTGGACTGTTTGTGTAGCTTAAATAAATGTTTAGTGGAATGCATTTGGTTTACTCTCTTTTCAAACAGGTGAATCCAAATTAGTACCTGGGTCATCCCGTCTTGTATGTGTGCATGTTAAATACTCAGGTACTAATTAAAGCCCTCGCACGTGTAGCACTTCAGGGTGTGCCGCAGGCGTGATGTGCTATGAGAGACCGTTTAGGGTGAAAACATTGAAAAACAGACACATGCACACGTAAACTGTCACACAGGCACTGACGATGTGCCGACACACACTGAAAACTGTCACACACACACTGATAATGTGCGCGCACCACCAACATGCGGAAACACACGGACATCACTGAAATACAGGTGTATCTGAGTGTGTGCGTGTAAAATTATGTCATTATTATTTAAAATTATTTATTGCATGTCACATTTAATTTTTGCTCCACTTCACTTTATGATCTACAATATGCAATGATTTCCTGAGCTTATTATACACATTATATATGAATTTTGACCATGGATATATGTAGTGTGGCATGAAAATTTATTTTGAAAGTTAGGACAGGAATCTAAGGCTTCCTGTTACACAACAACAGCTTCCAGGCGCAATGAAATAATTTTAAATGCACACACTCAGATACACCTGTATTTCAGTGATGTCTGTGGGTTTCTGCGTACATAATTGGTGGTGCGCGCACATTATCAGTGCCTGTGTGACAGTTTTCAGTGTGTATCCGCACATTGTCAGTGCATGTGCGTCTGTGTATTTGTGTGTCTGTCTGTGTGTAGGAGCTGACAGAGAGCAGCAGAGGCTGCAGCCTGATAATAAATCTCAAATTCGGTTTAGATGTGAGCATGTACACTAAAGTTAACAACTTCCTGTGTCATGGTGAATCATCGATTTTGGACGCCATGCCACGGGCACGCTCGTTGACTTGATAATAACCCTTTGTACAACTTCTAAATGTCAGTGGGTTTAGACTGCACAGCAAAAATGTGAAGTTGAGCAGACTAATGTTACTTCCAGTCCAAAAGCAAAACGAGTGTTGGGGGCATTGCGTTTACATACAAAGTCAATGCAAAGATGCCGGTGTTCTGTCGATTTATGGTGCCTTGTCGAAAAATGCTACCGTAGCGCAAATCGATAGCATAGTCTATCAAGTCACGCTGTCCCATCGAAAAATGCTACCAATTATGTGTTTCCATTTCCAATCCCATAATCCTACGGTATTATGACGTCTTCTGTTTTTTAATCATATTCTAACATTATTTCAGGGGTAGCGTATTCTGATAGACTAATATCCCCTATGCTCCCACTACAGAATCATTTTATATTTCACCATTACTCACTCCATCTGTAATGTAAGGAGATGAGGAGCATGTTGACATAATATATTATAACGTCTTTATTTAAGATATCAGGGGTAGCATATTCTGATAAGACTGATAATGAATAATTATTTTGATATTGCTGATGATCAACCACTGTGTAGAGGCCCAACAGCAGGGTAGCACAGATTTATGGGCGTGGAAACAGACCGCCCTTGTGAGTCATATGCGTGCGCAGAACCGCTAAGTAGCACATCTCGATAGGTAGCATAAATCGACAGAACACCAGCGACGCAAAGGCCTTCAAGCGAGAAAGTTGCATGATGATGAGTCGCGATAGCCTATTAACGTTAAGATTGTCCGGGTGTCACCAACGGCTTCAGAGCGATGTGTGAAGACGACCAGGCAGAGCAGGGGAGTGAAAAACCTTTGGATGGAGCAGCTTTTCTCCCCAAAGCAGAAAGTGCACAGTGCTCCAGCTACCACCTACTGAAAGCACTCCTTTGGTGATAACTATAGATAGAGACAATTTGATTTACTTTTATATAAACTTAGGGGTGAGTTATGCTATGGCAGTGGCAGCACCAACAGGTAGCTGTAAAAGCCCAGATCGCTCTGTGATTGCCAACATATGGTACGCTTTATGATCTCAGAGACTCTGTTTTTATTCCTAATTGGCTATGTATATAAATAAGTGTATGTTGTTTCATTTTATTTTTAAATGTTACTATATTTGAATAAATGTTTAATCATCTGTAACGTTCCATGTGTGACACGAAGCAAGCTGCGAACTATGGGGGAGCTTGGCTCCTCTTAATAAGACATGAAATGAGACATTTTGGGGGTCTCTAAAATTTTGCCATTATGCTATTTTTGCCATTTCTATTTTTCTGTATCATAGATAATGCTTAAAATCTGGAGTTTCTGGCTTCCGCTCAGCGGCCTCCTGTCCCTCGCTCTGTCCACCACAGCATTGAGCTCCTCCTCTGGTAGACCTGTTATAGGTTGTGTTACTAGTCCGGTGTGCTGCGACGGTCGATGAACATTCTCTCTGGCTGGATGAAGCCAGACCACCTGATTTTGGGAATAATCCATGATGATACAAAAAAATAGAAATATATGGCTGCAGTGCTACTGTAGCTAGAGGCCCCCAGCAGCGCCACGCAACTTTCTAAATGCTTTCACCTCGCAGAGAAAATAAAGGTTTGATCAAAACTGTAGCAAAACAGCTTTAATAATGGTATAAACCATGCCTGACAATTTCACATTTAGCACTTGGCCTGTTTTTGCAACTTTGTATGTTTATTTGCAGCAAGGGTCAGACGCACAAAAGGAATTTAAATTGAACTGCAGTTAAAAAGCAATTTGTATGTGCTGACATCCAAGCTGGGTGCACACAGTCAGTCAAGAGAGTTTTTCCGGCACGCTTGTGCCAGATATTAATAAGCTGTGCAGATGCAAAAATTTAGATAATCAGGAAAGAACCTTTTAAATGTCAAGTTTGGTTGTAGGCTACTGCTAATGTAACTCAATCCAGCAACAGAAAGCAGCGTATATCACCCTTTCACAAGCTGGCAGACATTCTTTCACTTTCCATTAATGGCGTATTAAAGACCATTCATTCTGCGGAACAAATGTCGACACTGTACATCTATTTATTCTGATATTTTAAGTGAATCCTCTCTTTGCGCGTAGCATGAAATTATTTTCATATCTTCTCTAATTCTCATTTTGCTCTTTGTTATATGCCCGACGTTGGACTCATTAGATAGAATGTCTCTGGAATAAGCATGTAATTCAGTACATTTCTGTCATTTCTGTGAAGTTAAATAAACAAATTATTCATTTTTAATGAACATTAGACCTCCACTCTCTGTCCATGGTGCTGAAACATGCTACAATAGATATGATAAAAGGCCTTTTCACTGCTCTAAGTCACACACTACAAGCAAACATTAGTCACTGAGAATGTGAGCAACGTTATATGCCTGTTAAAACAGTTTTCAATAGCACAGTAGCTCCGTGACATTGTGTCACATTAACAATCCTTTGCTTATGCTGAAACTACATATATGCTGAAAAAGTTGTTTTTAATCAAAGTAAATTCACTCAAGCATTTTTTACAACTTCCGTTTATTGTTTCATGTGTCAGTGTCATGATCATATGACAGATTAGTAAGTATTTAACACACCCTGAAGTTTGCCATGTCAAAGTTTTTCATTTTAGAAGAATATACAGTTTAACAATCAGGAGTCACTGTCGGGATGATTAAAACACTTGTTTCTGTCCTTCTGTGAATGCGGACTCATGTTTGGTGGACCTTGGGTTTCTTGTGTTGTCTTCCCAAATTTAGGGCTGGTAATTTTTTGGAAAAAGGCTAAAGTAAAATACAGTTATTGTTCCACTGAAGAAACGGGTGTCGAATGTACAAACAAAATAAAAATAAACTGGTCAGAGTGGAAAAAAAGGAACCCAGTAGCTACTACTCCTGCATCCATGGGGCAATGATGCAGCAGTTAGTACAAATATAACGGAAAAGCACAACAGCCGCATAAACATTGTACAAATTAAGAGAGGACAGAAAAACATTCACAACACCGCCCAGAAAAATCACTATAGTTTACATTACGTGTTCTAACTTGTCAAATGTTTAAACTCAATACACAGATAAATACATTAATTATACAAATTAAAATTCAACGGTCATCAGGTTTCTTCCATTTCATACCCAACTGACAGATAAGGAGCTCTGGTGGTCCACATGTAGCTTTCACTCCACAAGCATCTGCAATCCTAAACGCAACAATTACACACAATGTGGTGTTTAATACATAGGCCTACATCGTACACCACTAAACCAACGAATTGTGCATTATAACTTATAGTAACATAACAGTAGCCTATTCATTGTGTTCTCACCAGTGACAGCAGCAGCCTTTCCAGCCAAAATAGCATTGCTTACTTCCTGTACTTTCCCGTTGTCCCATGACCTTTCGGCAAGCACGCTGCTGTTTCAGCCAGTAACGCAATGCCCCCTGCTGTCTAAATTTAACACCTGCAGCAGCCCCACTATAGCAGAAAATTGTATTTAGAGAGGTTTAATTACCTAAATGTCCTGTATACATAACAAAAAAAAAGATATATTTCACTTTATGTGCACCTGTATGTGTAAGTGTTGGCAAAGACTGTCGGTGTCTCTGTCCATCTGGCACAAACTGCCGTATCATTTTATATTCAGTAAAACATATTTGATTCCAGATTAAAAGATGTATTCAGTCAGACCCTGACACTTTGAACTCCCTTCTTTTCCTGTCCACCGTGTTCCCTGCAGAGATGAGCTTGTGTGTGCTGGATGAGGAGAGTTTCTATTGCTGCTGTCAGCTCTTCCTGCAGCAGTCTGAGCAGTTAAGAGACGGCTGGAGCTGGGAAGCGGTCCAGGTGAGGAGGTCCGTACTGTTGCTGTCAGAATTGTGGCTTAAAAGCCTGCTGTGGACATGAATTTGGTTAATGGTAGTTTCTGATGTGAGTTCAGGGTTCAGAGGAGGGCTACCTGAGGAAGGCCACTCTCAGGTCAGTCGTCATTGACTCGAGCCCATTGTGGGACCAGGAAGGATCAAGTTCAGACTCGGAACCACACACTTCCTCTCAGTCCTGGCCTGATCAGCTGGGACAGGACAAGGATCAGGTGAAAGACTTTGTGAATCGTGTAGTATAGCATTCAACTTCCCCACGTGCTTTATTATCCATCTGTGCCAATATCACTGAATGTCAGGAATTAGTCAGTACTTCAATTTTTTCAGTTGTATTAAAATTATTAACCTTCAATTAAAATATTAAATTAACGACGTGCAAACTGTGATACGTGATGGGCTTCCTGTTTGGAGCAGACACAGATAGCACAGACAACAGTGTATTCTTCCATTCACCACTGTCTCTCCTCCTCCACAGGCTGTTTGTGTTTCCCTAGCTGATGCTGACTGCATCAAAGGTGACATAGATGATGACAGTGATGAAGATGATGGGGTCTGTACGGTGTCTGAAGGCAGGGGCCAGGTGCTTCAGTACGAGTATCACATCCTGTACTCTTGCAGCTACAGTGCCCCTGTGCTCTATTTTAGAGCCTCCACCCTGGGTTAGTTCACTGAGACACAGTGACTGCGAGCACACTGTGCCCTGTAGACATCTACAGTATATTTACATAATAATATTTACAGATGTTATCAGGGCAGCTGTGGCTCAGGCTCAAGGGGTAGAACGGTTGTCCACTTATCAGAAGGTTGGTGGTTCGATCCCTGGCTCCTCCAGTCTGCATGTCGAAGTGTCCTTGAGCAAGATACTGACAGGCTCCCCAACTTTGGCCTGGGCCTGTACCTAGACCTCTTTATCTCTATTAACCATCTGTTAAAGGTTAAGCGTATTCATTAGGCTCCGTTATCAGTCAAAATCTCATTGATTTCTTCTGAAAGTGCATTTGAAGTGAGAGACGGTCTGTACATGTTTGCATATTTCAACCATGTCTGTATTTCATGAAGATGCCCTTGCTGTATCTTCTTCCTCATGTGTCACCATGTCAGAGGGGAGGAGCCTGTCATTGGAGGAGGTGTGGAGCTCTGTTCATCCAAACTTCAGGCTTCGACTTAAGAAGAGTCCTCTGAATACAATCACTCTGCAGGTAAACCCTGGGAAGATGCAGCCACCAGCCTTGTTATCACCATCTTCCATTATTCTCACTCCCAAGTCATCACATACGGACACATGGTAGACCAGTTGGCATCACTTTATAACGCAGTGGGGGAAGCCTTGTATCGTCAGTTTTGAATGAAAGGTGTAGGATATTTAACAGAAATGTCTGACTAAGGAGGTGGTTGGGGTGAATTGTGGGCTAGAAACTGGACTTTCACACAGGAGGTCTGTATTTGTTTCCTGTGTTAAGCAAAAAGTCATTCAATGTTTTTATTAAAGTTATGTAGGTGATGTAAGTTGCCTAAGTTACACAAGTAACGCAACTTAAACGTTCAGTGTGTAATATTTAGAAGAATCTATTGACAGAAATGCAATATGAGATCAATAACTATGTTTTCAGTGGTGTATAAAGATTTTACATAATGAACCGTTATGTTTTTATTACCTAACAATGAGCCATACACCCCGGGTCCTCTTACATGGATGTCCCCATGTTGTGCCGCCATGTTTCTACAGTAGCCCAAACAGACAAACTTGTTCCACAGAGCGCATTTCGTCACCCCATTTAATACGTACGAAGAAGTAACGTTAGTAGTAGTAGTTGTCTTGTTTATTGGAAGTAAGAGGAGAAGTGAATTTTGGACAAATGGAGGACCACACGTGTTATTTAGCACAAGAGCCGAGAGCGCGTTGTCCACCGTAGTTTCTCCTGCATGCTTGGAAAGGGAGGGGTGAGTTGTAAGTGATGGTGCATTCATGTAGTGTCGGAATGATCAGAATATTTTGTTCCTTCTTAAATCTTTATTGCAAAAGGAGAAGTAAAGGGTACATGGGATATAAAGATGTATACAGAACTTTGTGCTAGATCACGTGTTGCTAAACATATTTTGCAAACATGTAATTAGATGGCTGTGTGTTTGTTTATACATTCTGATGATGCTAATCCAACACATCTTTATAGTAACGTCCATGTTGATTCCACATTCCGACTTAAGAGTACATGAACACTCTGAAGTCAGAGGAACAACTTCGAAACTCGGGAAACGTGACCATCAAAGGAGCACATGAATGCACTTTGTAGTTTCTAACCCTCACCACTAGATGCCACTAAAACACTGAACCTTTAAGTTATTTTAACCCAAACCATGATCTTTTCCTAAACCTAGCCATGTACTTTTGGTGTCTAAACCCAACAAATCTGTGACTTTTTTTTTGTAAATGTAACCGGATGTTGCATATTTATTCTTGCTAACTTGACTGTGGAGCCCTACATGTCCAAAAGTGATGCCAAAGGATACCCAGGGCGTCGACTAAGTATCATATGTGACGAGTTGGGAGTGAGAATGTGTTGCCTTGAAGCTCCTCTGATATATTCTCTCTTTGGCTGTATGTCAGGAGCACCCCTTGCTGGGTCAGCCTTTCTTCATGCTGCACCCCTGCAGAACAGAGGAGTTTATGAGGCCTGTGGTGCAGGCAGCTCAGAGCCAGCAGAGGTAAGATTGCCAAAACCCAATGGAAAGCCGCTGTCCCACATGAGGCAGTTTCATGCAGCTTAGCTGATTCCAGCTGGTGTTACACTTTTCATCACACCCTTCAGTTCACTGAAAGCTCCCATCCAACATACAGCATTTGCATTTTGTTGAAGTCAGATTTGCAACTAGGCCGATGCAACAGCATCAACACACTAATATGACAATGCTGCTGTAAATCTGTAAATCTTGCACCATCAATTCTGCAATCAAGGGGCGTTTTGCAGTTGAATATTATTTATCATTTACATGCTGATATTTCTTTGTATTTACTTCTGTTCCTAATAAATTGGATTTAATCCAGGTCTACTCTGTTGTATTTGTTTGTTGCCTATAATCAGTAACACGTCACTGTAATATTACTTTTCCCAGTAACTAGTAGTGTAAGGGATTTCTATTTCCTAAACAGTAATAACATTCCAGTTACTAATCCAAGTAACGCTGCATTACTGCGTTACCTGAAGGTACCGCCCTGTCATGTGAGTGACTTTGCTGCAGGTCAGTGACACCAGACCTTATGTTGTTCAAGTCACCTGTTAAAAAGCTAAGGGAACCAATTTTGATATGAGGATTTTAAAATCTGATAGCTGATAATATCGGCTGATATCCTTTTCCCCCTTATTTTAAGAAACGCATAACATAAACAAAGATTATCGCTAACAGTTGGTATGTTGAGACTCCACCAAGATACCATGACATAATGCAGTTTAAAAATAAACTTGTATTGTTAGAACAAAATATAGTAAAGTTTTGATAAATAAGAGTCAAATGTATATTATATTTTTATAATACAAAAACATATTAAAACATGTTTTTAGTTTTTTTTGTTTCTGTTTTGTTTTTTGTAACACACACACCTACTGTTTTGTTTATTCTATTTTTAGTATTTATAACACACACAC
>JAPMOB010234487.1:0-24498 GCA_029875015.1 Lepomis gibbosus | reverse complement strand
GCGCGGGTTAAAATAGAAACGCTCCGTCACGAGGTAGTAAGTCTCAATAATAAATCGGCTGTAGGTCGGCGGTCCGGAGAAGAGAGGGTCTGGGTCCGGATCCGGACCGCGATCCGCCTCTTGGTGACCACTGCTTTAGTTAATAAAAACCCATTAAATAATATAAAAGAAAAAAGGAAAAGAAAGTTTAGTCAACACACCTTGTGTTGACTTAGTAAAAATGGCAGCAGCATGAGCAGTCCACCATCATGTACGATCCACCATACATCAATGGTTCCCTCCAGACGCTCCTGGTTACCAGGAAAATGGTCAACGTTCTTAGCAACCAGCAATGCCTGATGAGCTTCTGTCGTCTCTCTCACTGTTTCTGCAGAGAAAGAGAGAGAAACAGAGATGGTGATGGCAGGCCATTTCAAATGTTTCTACGTCGGGGCTGTGGGATAAAGCTACAGCAGTTCTGTGTGTCCCCCTGCTGCCCCACAGTCTTTCCCTTTACATCTCAACATTGTTACGTGTGATTTTCTTAATCCTGGAGAATTTTCTCCTTTTATTTTAGTTTGTCACACACTTCCTTTCAGACGCTCCTTCGCAGTTTACCTATGAAGTTCCTCCTTGCAGAGGAGTCTTGGGCTTGCTTCCAACCTGCCGGCCAGGCCATCAGGACAGTGTTGTGTTTCATTCCTCCCAGTCCTGCTGACTGGATGAGCACCGAGAAACCGTCTCGCAGGTTGGACGACACCACCACGTGGGAGAAACCCTTCATTCGCTCGGCAGCCATGGCTGCTTTCAAGCGCTGCAGGGACCAAGTGGAACAAAGAAATTTCAACACCACCAAAAACACCACTCAATATAATGTAGTCCAGCATAACAGCACCTTTAACTGTGACTTAAAAATAGTGAAATGCAGCAGCAATGTTTCTCCAAGTCATTGTTTTCAATCTCCTTTTAGTGTGAAGTTTGCATGTCCCACTGTCCGCTGTGCTGAATATTTGGAATTACCTGTATTAAGGAACTGAGTGGGACAGACTGCCTATCTATCTGTGCTACCTCTATGTCTGATGTCTATGCTGGAATACTGGAACTGGGACCTGAACACTGGAAAACCACGCAGAGGACAAAACAGGCAGAGCAATAAATTGACAAACCTGCTCTCCGGTCTTGGCATCCTTGCACCGGTTCATGTAGGTTCCCTCCAGAGCTGAACATACGATAGTCAGTCCCCTTCCTGCTTTGAGCTGCGTAGTGAAGGACAGGAGACGAGGGTGTTTCACCGCCAGGTCTGAGTCCAGCTTACACAAAACCAACAGCTGAGGTCTGAAGAAAGACAAAACATATTAAAAAGTAGCGGATTACAAGCGGAAAAAGAGATTGCAAAACAAGCATTAAGAAATTAATAATTTGGAAAGCACAATGAGTAAAATAAAATATATTAGAGGGAATGTGCATCAATTATACGCACATCTGTTATTTTTCAGGTGTTTCAGGAACTCTACTACATTTGTGAAAAAAGTATTTTGTGGCTCCAGAGAAAGCAAATAAATTGCCTCCAGTAATGTCAATTGAGTAAGTGTTGGTGGTAGCTGAAGTTTGAACATGAAATAAGTAAACTGGGTTAGAAAGAAGTGAACTCAGACCTCAGTAGCGCCTCTCATCTCTGCTGGAGGCGACATTAGCTGCTACTACCATAGCACATCTGAATCTCAGACTGAACTGTAAAGGGATGAGTTGCATTGTGGGTAATGTTGGCACTAGATTTTAACAAGGAAGAAGACTGAGTGGAATACGATATCTCTGGCTCTACTGTATCAGTTTTGATGCTTTTCTTTTTCTGTTTTACTGTATTTTACATCTATTTGCCCCAAACCACAAATGTATTTTATTCACTTGGGCAAAATTTTGTAAATTTGTTTGGAAACCATTGTTTTAAGCTTATTTCCAGTGAATAAAAAAAGCAGAGACTTCTAAGAAGGCATAACAAGAAATAAAGACCCCGAAATTTTACTTGTGTGTATCACTTCCCATGGCTTCATTATGATTAAAGCAAATCACCACATGCACACACGCTCACCTCCAGTTTTTGGTGTGCAGTGGTGCTTCCTCCAGCCGGATCAGAGCATAGCGTGCTGCGTTCAAGGACAGACCTCTGATCCCGTCTCCCCATTCTTTCACTGCCCTGCAACAAAATAGTTAAAACGGGAACATTTCACTTCTTTTCCAAACGTTTAAGACTAGAAATTCAAATGATTCCGGTCTCAGTTGGGTGCAATTGTATTGACAGAAATGTTTGATATTACATCGACATCTCCAAGCAGCACAATTCATGGACTTTAAAATATATGCTTCTTCACAGAAGGTATCATCATGGGGCAGGGAGCAAGCTGTTAACTAGATGGTCTGATCTAGTGATAGACCAATTAATCAATAGCTGCGCTCACAAGGCCGACACACACACAAAAAAAATCTATTAATGAATATAAATTCCATCTAAACCACACATTACTGGCTGAGATAACTATGTATATTAAATTGTACTCTGCATGGAATAATGGAATCATACATGACTTTTAATTGTAGATATCAGCATTATATATCAGACACCGGCCACCCTGCTCTATAAATAGCCTCAGTCATTGAAAAATCCACATCAGTTGACCATTAATCAAACAAAACTTTATAACTTTTTCACAATACAAATCAAGACTGGTTACTTTTGCTTGGATACTACCAGTAATGTAGTTTAAAGCAGTTTTGATTGATCTCGTGACCCGAAACCCCCGAAACTCACCCTCTGTACTCAATGTACTTGTAGATACAGCCGGCTATCACCATGGCAACTAGGGCGTAGTACCAGGAGGAGATGAACATGAGAGAGACGCACAGACTCATTCCTAAGAAGGACAGAGACCTACAGGGCACACCCACACATACAGCACATATTATTAATATTGTTAAAGTTTAGGGAGAAAAAATCTGTAGTTTTAATCAAAACCTTCGAAGCATTCATCTTGCATATTATTTGCAGGATTTACTTTGTGGAAGCTGTTCTTACCAGTGATAGAACTTGAAGCGAGGTCTCCAGTTGGGGGTACGGAGCAAAGTCTGAACAGCACAGGCCAGGTTAACAAACAGATAGCACATGAGGAAAAACCTGAGCAGACACACAGATGGAAAAGATCATTAAAGAGAGAAAGGAATGTAACTATATGGCAAGAAAAGACTGAAAGCAAGTGGGACAGAAAGTGGATCAGTTTTCTCTACAGTGTCAAACCACGTACATGGAGAGGATGGGGGCCACAGCATCCAGAGAAGCAATGAGGATTCCTATCTCGCAGATCCCAACTGTCAGCAGCAGAGCCCAGGTGGGCTCACCGTTGGCCTTCCCATGACCAAAAACCTGAGACAGAAGCATGGATAGATGGACGGATAGAAATAAAATAGAGAAAGGTCAAACACAGTACTCCATTAAATGGCAGAAATATAAAAACATAAATACAAACACATCAATGTCAAACAGTATTAGCTGCCAGATCCAGTTCCAGATATTTTTATTTGATATGATTTATGAAGCTTTATATAAAATGTGTCATTATTTTACCAGTGATTATTTTTTGGCTTTTTCGTTTAGATGGATTCATAATTTCAGTCATGTGTCAGTCAAAGATACCAGAGAAATCAAGCAATCTGTATTCGGGCATTTGCGATATTATTATGCAATGTGAGAAAATTAGATTTTCTAATTGCAAAGGCTGCGATTACACTCTGGTCACATGACACGCAAGAGTAAAGCAGACGAAGCATCAACTTCGCATGTTACGCTGTACCTTGACTTGTGTTGTAAAATGGCCTTAAGCTTGACAGAAGCTGACATTACATAAACTTTAGTGTCACACAGGGAATCAAAGCAGGCGCTGCCACCCGTGGGTAAGTTGGTGGTGGTGGGTGAAATCGTTGGGCCATCCGCCGCTTTGACGGACAGGAAAAATGCACAACAGAAAGATGCGTGTAGTAAGGTAAGTGTATTGTGGCGATCGGCGCCAGCGTCACACACACAGCCATTATTTTCGTTGGCCAACTTTTAAAGTAAAACTCAAACTGAGTATTTTTTGTTTGCTTACTGGGATATAGAAACATGCACGCCTAGGAGATTTGAACTGAGATGAGGACTCATTAATTGCGAGTTGAACTGTGGGTTTTGTATTAAGCTCTTAGTGTATAACACACTGTGGTGAACTTCATTTTTCTTGTGGTCTATGGGTAGATATTATATCATATTATTTAATGCCATGACTTGACTCAAATGATCTTGAAATGATCTCATATTATTAAAATTTGATATATGTACTCCACCATTGCTCATAATAATACTTCATGCATCACCTAATTTCATCATAACAAGCCACAGTGTATGTTTAATCTATCTAATATTGTGTTGGTCATATTATACACTGATTTACTGCTTGTCCGTTTTGAAATTTCACCATTAGCATTATCAACGCCACTAAAATTGCCATATAAGGCTGCGCATTTCTGTGCAAGTTTCATTCTCAAACATGTTACAGAAGAGTGTAAAGAAATAAGGAGGTAATGGTTTTGCATAAAGGTTAAATGCTAAATAAACACAAGAGGAGGCAGTTGCTGTGCAGAAATATGCCAATTTGTACGAACTGTTTGTACAAATCAGGCCCCCTCTGTTTTGATAAGAAACACTAATTTGTTTACAGGAAAACTCCAAAGGGCACAGGAGTTAGGAAAAATCAACCCTCCAGCACACATAATAAAAAGGTAAGCAAAGCCTTTGAAGCTGCCATGGCTGTTACTGCCTTAGCCTCATGTTGAGCAAATCCTTATTAAACTAAACTGGCCCAGTAAAGTCCCGTGCTAACATAATCCCATCATACACAACAGTTGCATAAGGCATGTGAAGCAGCTGAAAAGACCTACTCAAGACCAAATAAAAACGTAATATAAACCAACAGTCATTTTGCATTTGGGTGATGCTTGTTTGTAAAAGCACACAGGACTGTAACAAGGATCTTTCTGACACTGACCTGTAAAAACGGGATGATGCCATCCCGAGCGATGGCCTGTAACAGCCGGGGGGCGCCAGTGAGGCTCTGAAGCCCAGCCCCGCAGCAGGAGAAAAACGAGCCAATGACAATCACCCAGGGCGACGGCCAGGCTAGAACACCAATTACCGGGTTCTTCTGTACTGAGTAACCAAACCTGAAACACGCAGCATGCATAAAGTTTATTAGGTGTGGACAGCCTGTATTATGGCTCAAGGTGTAAATAATTGACTAGACAATGACTGGATACATATTTTTTATTTTCTACACACTATGCACGCCCAGCAATTTTAAGAACCAGATAAACAGAACGATTTACACTGCACATGACTGTGAAGCACTTTACCAAAATTATTATTTCAACACCAATGATTTTGTCTCTAAAAAGAGCTATTTAAAAAAAACGACTCAACTAATCACTTAAAATAAGCTGTAAAATACCAGCGTTTCAATGAGTAGGGAGTCAATTAAAAACAAAAATACACTTACTTGTCTCTTAGCACCACTCCTTCAATACAGCCTCCAAACAAGACCACACACGAGATGTCTGACCATGAAGTTAAGATGGAAATACCTGCACTATGTCTTTACTTTGCTGTAACAGCCTAAACTATGACATTGAATACAAACAGAGCTGCCGAATCAACAATTATACATCCCCACACATGCACATGCTAGTGTGCACATTCAGAAATTATTTTATGCTGTACTGTATCAGCTGCACACACAGACACTTAAAAAAAAAGGTATCGAGGATACAGATGAAAGAGGTGGTGAGAATAGCCATTATGGTTCCTATCGGGATGGACCTCTGGGCGTCTCTGAGATCACCGGACCTATTTGAACCAGCCATTATACCTGAGCGAACACACACGTGCACACACACACAAAAATGAAAAGAATCAGTGGTAGAAGAAACATAAATCAAAAATACTCCAATACAACTAAAAATTTTACTTTAGCAAAAGTAATTATTGTAATTAACGTCGCAAAAGTGCCATACTGATTATGCAGGATGGCTCTACTAGAGTGTTTTAAATGGTTGACTTCTATTAATAAAAGGTATGTGGAATTAATTGCACACTTCAACAATAAGTACAGATGAGTTGGTAAGATGAAAATTTTGGCAGCAGAAAATTGAGAACCTCTCGATTGTAAATGTGGTTAATTACTTTCCACCACAGGTTTTAGTAATTCTAAAGGTAAATCATCTACCTGTGACAGAGGGGAAGTATATTCCCACCAGCAGAGTGAAGCAGGTGGTGAGGTCACTGAAGACATAGGCCGTACTGTTTTTGGGTGGGTCCTGGGCTTCTACTGAAGGCTGGCTTTTCTTCTCTATGAACGTATCAGCGTCACCATACTGGCTCCACAGGTTGTCTTAACAGGAAGACAGAGTACATTAGGATTGATTCTGTGGGGCAATAAATATCTTGTGTACAGAGATGATCATTTAGCCTGAAGATGGCACAAGATGATATAAGCTAGAAGAGAGATTCCTTCTTCAACTCCTTTCTCACCTTTGATTACTTCACTTCGGAGCCCAGGTACGGCCAGTATCTCTGTCAGGTTGTTTAAGAGGAAGTATTCATCACAGGTTTCATTGGGATAATTACTATCGCAGAAGATGTTCCATACCTCTTTCTTTTCACATTTTTCAATCCCTTCATTGTTCAGAGATCGGTTCCCCAACAGACACACTCTGTAGAGGAGAGAGAAGAGTATAGTGTAGTTGATTTAATGTAGTTAAATGGAAGCTGCTGTATCTGCTGTGACAGATGGAGCTCTGGTTCTCTGAGAAGCAGATGCCTTAGAACATTTTGCAATGGTTGATAAAACATCCTAAACCTGAAGCCCTGAACCTGCGGCGTTTATCAGATACAATATAGGACAGGAGTTCAATGTTACAGTAGCTCCAATACAATGCTGAGCCAACATAACCATGTCAATTCACTGTGCATACACAAACCCCGCATGTAGTTAGTGTTACACACATAATAAACTAATGTGTCAGTCTGAAGAAATTCAATGTTGCATTTATTTGATAACAATATTTCAGCTTTGAAAACATGTCAGTGCTTTATGAAAACTGTTAGTAACTCACCGAAACTTTTGTGGTTCAATCAACGTCTTGATAACGCCGGCATAAGTGGCCATGATCGAGAGAATCACACAAGCCAGAAACACCAACGCCAGTTTGTTCACATACCTTCAGGAAGAAGGGGAATAAATGTGAGTCCGCATGGTGGTGTGTGTATCTTCAGTATTCATATTGTGAGGACATAAAGTGAGCACACCCCTCACATTATCGTAAATATTTGATTATATATTTTCATGTGACAACAGTAAAGAAGTGATAGTTTACTACAATGTCAAATAGTGAGTGTACAGCCTGTATAACACCGTAAATTTTCACTGATATTTTCACTAAAGGTGTACTCACTTTTGTCGCCAGTGGTTCAAACATTAATCGCTGTGTGATGTTACATTTTGAGGGGAAGCTGTACACTCACTGCTTTGTATTGCAGCAAAGTGTCATTTCTTCAGTGTTGTCACATGGAAATATTTACAAAAATGTCAGGGTGCACTTACTTGTGTGAGATACTGCACTGCAAAAACTAAAATCTTAGTAAGATGAATTATCTTAATTGAAGGCAAAATATACTTGTTTTTGTCTGATATTTCTTCTTACCAGGCGGCTTTTATGTCAGAGAATTTCACTTGTTTAAAGTTTTTTTGGCCTTAACTAGCAAGTGAAATATTCTTGTTCTGTTGGCAGATAATTTTGCTTATTTGAAGTAACACCCCCCCCCCATTTCAATGCTTTTTTTCCTTGTTTTTGAGAACTCAGTTTTTGCAGTGTGTACATCAGTTTACAGTCACATTGTGGCGTCTTTTTGGGGACAAAATGTCCCCATAATGTAAATCATTCAATTTAGGAGTGAAGACTTGGTTTAAGTTAGAGTGATGTTAGGTTTAGGTGAGGTTAGAAGAGACATGAACTACATTCCAAGGATGAAGTCTGTGGTGCATAGGCGCAACTAAAAATCAATATAAAAATATAAAACCCTTCTAATGATATTGCCTATCCTCACTTGCCTTAGAGGTTAGGGTTAGGTAAGTAGTGGCTATAATTAGGTCTCAAGGAAAACAATTTAAGTCAATGCAATGTCCTCTGAAGTGATGGAAACATGACTGTGTGTGTGGATACTTACTTCACCCCTACAAACACTACCAGTGCCATCAGGAGCAGGCAGCAGGTGCCACAGACACGCATATTGTTGTCCATTGCTGCACCTTTATCTCCGTCAAACGGTTTTGCGTTTGGAACAATGTACAACTGGCAGAGGGGAAACAGCCAAAAGAGAGTGACAGCGTCAATAAACAGCAGATGTGACACTGATGGGGCTGACCTCTTGTCTGTCAATGTGGTAACCTACCAGCAGAATCTCTATGGTGCCCAGTATGTACATGGATCCTGCAAAGGTGGTTCCGAGGTAGAAACAGAGACCCACTGCTCCTCCAAACTCTGGACCCAATGATCTGGAGATCATGTAGTACGAGCCACCAGCTTTTGAGAAATTAAATCCAGGTTACACTACTACCAAACACATTCCTTGGTTTTCAAAACACTTTATTTTACATTTTTCCAAGCACGTAAAATCCTCTTTTTGCCCTCCACGGTTTCATTAATTCACTAAAATACCTCAAATCTAAATCCTGTCGTTGTCTAACCGCCAAAATCCAAACGGAAGAACATCTGAGTTCAATTTAGTAATAATCTGCATAATGTGTAATTTACTAAATTCTATACATTTTTATGTCATTATCTCTCTAAAAAGGCTGGAGCCTCTGTTAGTGTGTGTTTCTATTTCAATTATGTTGAGAACATTTCATCCGATTGACCTCACACGTGGCAGGTGTGTTGCTGCAGACCCAAGGGAGTGCAGTGTCGCATTTAGAAATAATAGGCTATGAATAAACTACAGTACGGTGCGAGCCACACCGCTCTGCTACAGAGTGGGCGGGGCTTGTATGCCTCAATGCGGCAGTGAGCTTTGGTCTTCCCGCAGGTTTGATTTACAAATCAACAGCTGCACATAAACTTGACTTGTGACCCCTTAAAAATAAAGCTGTCAATTTGAAACCACAGTCTGCAGCGTTTCAAATACTTTCAGGGACCTGTCTATCAGGTTTATTATCAAATATATAATAATAATTTCTTTGTAGCACAAAATGTTTTCATCTGCTCTCTTACCTTGTTAATCATCTTACATACCCGAGATTAATCTTGTGGCTCCAGGATGAGAACCACTACTCTACACTACAATGCAACTACCATATAATTTCCTGCTTAAATAGTTAATAAATAAATGACTTACAGTACTATGTGTACTGTTTCAGAACATTACCTCTATTTTCCCTATAAATAAGACAGGCATAAGGCAGTTAAGGCACATAAGGCAGTTATATAGTCGTAACACAGTCCAGGAAACTTCCTTTTAAGAAGGGCCATAAAATAAAGAATCAGGAATTGTTTATCAGATTAGCTGTTGAGCAAAGGGTGAAATGTATTTCTTTATTTTGCAGCGTCTTTGTTGTGTCTTGATGACTAATGCACAATCATAACTGATCTACATAAGTCTGTCTGTGAGTATAAATAATAAAACTACAATTGCAAGCCATTGCGTTTGGAATAGAAAATAATTATGAATACAACATTTCACAATGTACCTGGGACAACTCCATTGGTTGCTATGGCACTCATTGATATGGCTGTGAGCAAGGTCTGCGTGGAGAGAAAGAACACAGATGTTAAGAAAAGAGGTGAGAAGTTGTGTTTCACATGATATACTGTAAGTTCATACTGTCAGCGTTTTAATCAAGCTTGCTCATTTTAACAAGCGTATTATAATCACTCATTGGTGTATGTGGCTGGGTATAATTAGAAATGTTGTTTGTGCCGATTCTTGAGTTTCGTTACTGACACAATAGGGAGGAGGACACGTCAAAGTCCACGGCAATCAGCTACAATCAGTAAGTCCACCCAGTCCTCCATTTATTATCAGTGTCGGGAAACAAAAGGGGGTAAAACTGTAGAAATGAAATAGCATCTCCTTTAAGAAAAAGATCAATCTATCCCAATCTATGTATTTTTAAAAATTATTTATCATTTTAAATTGTATTTCAGTGGTTTTATTAGAAATTACATATCCAACTAACTCTTCCCACATCATATCCCAGTCATCTAATAATGGAAGACCCTAAATCGTCTTCCCACAGTTCCTTAGTGCTCTCTGACAGCACTTTGTAGAATCTGGTTGTTAGTTTTGAGAAACATTGTTTGATGTTTGCATTTTTTTCTCCAAGGGGGAGGAGGGGTGGGATAGACCTCGTGGGTTCTCTTTAAGAACAAATCAGATAAATTTATGTCTGGAGACGTCCAAAATTACAGCTGTGACGGCCCGTCTACAGGGTTCATACTGATGTTTATATGCTTTCTGTCTCCAGGGCTGCAGACCTGATTGGCAGGGTAATCAGCGGCATGGGACACACCTGGGCCCGGTGTGCCTCATGCATATGAGCCAGAGCAGCAGTCAGCTTTGGTTGGACTTCCTCGTCTCACGGCTTGCTTTGCTGTGTTTGGTTGCCTGGTACTTTTGTTTACAGCACAACATCCATACAGCCCATTTCCATCCACCACTCCCTACACTACTGACTCTTCCCACTCATTGGTTTTGCATGTTTTCTTATAAATAAATCACTTTGTTATTTAGTTTACTTGTATATCTCCCGTTTTTTTTTGCAGTCCAAGGCTGTGACACAGTCTTATCTTTAACAATATTAAAGGTTATCAGAGTGTCCTTTATTCGATCGCCAACTACATTAATCTCTCTATCTGCGCATGGGGAAGAGGATCTGGGTTTAAGGCCAGGTGGGAAATCAGGATTCAGGAACAGAGGTGTGTGAGGATAGACCTACTAAAGTAGTCCTTTATTACCTTTGACCTTTGGTAAGAGATGCGAGGGTTAAAGGAGAGACAAGGCTGCTGTGGGAGACCTGTTTCAATAAAATCTGTTTAGGGCTAATCAAAATAAGTAAGTAGTTCTAGAAAACTTTATTTATATAACACTTTTCAAAACCAGGGTTTCATTGTGCTTGATAGTTACAAAAAAAGACAATAAAAAGAACTTGAATATATATTTAAATCAAATATATATTCAACTGTTCACAAAAAAAATTGGGTCATAGATGCATAAATTAAAGACCTTTGAAGAGACATTTGTGTTAATATTTTAAAGAATAAGCTTACATGACAAGGAATCTCACCAGATGTTAGATAACACTGGGATACCCAGAGCCATTAACGCATTTTTGGCATAACATGATATGAATGATTGCGGTTTAATACCCAGCCCTACTAATTACATGGGACCTTGTGAAATGCCAAATCCAAAACTACCAGTCTTCTAAACAGCACTACCACATCATATCTCCAGCCTGTGTCATCTCTTTGGTCCAAAGCATCAGACGGGGTGGGTTTATATTGGAGGGGGATGTTGTGTACCCCACCATCACATGAGTTTTAAGCAATTAGGTTCAAACTTTTCAAACAGGCGGCTCTCTGTTTGAACATGTGGATCTACTGACGTATGAACCGCGGTTGTAAATAAGATGAATTTTCTGCTTGTTATGAGGACTCTCCTCCAAGATTAGACATTGAGATTAATTCTCTCATTAAGCAACAAACCATCAATTCAGAGGAGGGTGTATTGATTGTCCTCCAGTTAATCAGCCATCTCGTAAATCTCAGACTCAAGCCCAGACATGTTATTGTTCCGGTTTGTTTGTCTATCCTACATTCACTGTATCATCGATGCCATTAGTCACAAAACGCAGTGAGAAGATAAATCTGATTTCAATTTGTTTTATAAGATGGTATTTTTTTAAACTTATATATATATATATATATATATATATATAAAAACTCACACAGATGCAGCACATGGAGACGATGGCAAAGGATTCCAGGATTCCTGCAGTGCCAACGATCCAGGTGAGACGCAGAAAGAGAATCACACCCAGGATGTTCTGCATGCAGGGCAGGTAAACTCCGATGAACGTTCCCATGTGGGGCACCTGGGCATAGATCAAACACACACAGACACATGCACACTGATGAGAATCAACAGGTTAGACAGATGATTCAAATGAAACCCAAAATGTGAATAATTAAAACTATGCTGTACATTATATCCTTGATTATCCCTTTGTGATCTGTAAGAAGTGTGCTAATGCAAGTAATGCAAGTGTGTATGGGGGGGAGGAAAGATAGCACGCAACAAAACACCCCCTGATTGGATCCCAGGATGTTTCAGTAAGAGCACACTGCACCAGACCACTAGACTGCCAGGACACCTAAAATACAGCCTTTAAGAAAAGTACATGACCTCTGAATCTTTGGATTCCTTTAATGTAGGACAGCTGTACAGCACAGAGGGTTAAAAACAAATTCAGCATGATTGGAGCATTTTATTTTTCAAAAAGATTGTTTACAGTGCTTTTCACATGGTATGAGGTAGGGAGTAATTCCTTACATGTGTTTATCATATTTAATATTTTAAAACTTGTATTTAAAAAAACAACTAAATATTGCAACTGAGTTTAATGTGCAACAATTTAAGGCTGCTGTAACACCTAACTTCATTCAATCACCTAATTGGTAAAACAAATCTTCAACTTCTTCATCTCCCTCATGGAAATATGCATTTTAAAAAGTTTAACCGCTGAACACAAGGTGTTTCCTACTTCTATTAAAAGTCCATTCTGAGCTGGAGATTATAAATCCCACATTGAAAATCAGCTCATATGTTGACGTATTAAACTCAGATTTGACGTGAGCACAGAGAAACTTTCAACGCATTAATGTGAAAACAGCATTCTAGTGTCAAAAACCGAATATGCATGATCCTGCACAGTCAGGCTTATTCAGGTGACAATACGCAAAACACATTTTCTAGTGGACGGGGACTTTAAGGTTTATAGACCTTGGCACAACACAGCAGTTGGCTTGTCATTTCTGGCCGTGGTGCACCTTACAGATTGAACTGACAGTCTTTGAGGTTGCTTTCTAAGCTTATTGAAATAAAAAAGGTATAAATTCGGATTGTCAAAAATGTCCAAAGTTTAGTTGATGCGCCTAAAAACAGTCCAAATAGAAAGAAATCAAAAATGCCAAGAAGAAAGAGGGGAAAAAGTTAAAATGACATAAAAATTGTTATATTTTATTTTACTCCTGGTGTAATAAGAAAATGAATAAATTATCTGACCATTATTTGGTCATTATAGACACAGGATTTCTCACAGTATTAATAGTGATAATATGCTATATCATTTTATTAGAACATGTTAAATCTCCAAAATCCTCCTGAGTATCTTTAAAGTGTCAAATGAGACTGCGGAAAAATCACATTGGATATTTTATCTTCTTTCCAAAACATTATTGTGCTTAAGCTCCTACAGTTTCACTAACATCATCCTTCTATAATATTTACCGTGTGCATCACAATGCACAAGCGTGTATCCTACAACCTCTCCTACTTCTTACCCAAAACGTAAAGTAAAAGTGTACGTACCATTTTTCGAGTTACCAACAGTTTGTCCTGTGCTTTCTCCATTGCCCTCAGTTGTCTGTCTAAATGCTGTGAAGTGTCTGATGCTCATTTCCAGATGTCCCACATCTCCTCTCTTGTGTTACTCAGTATTTCTCTCTCTTCACTATTTTTTTCCCTCCCTCACTCCCTCGACATTGTCTGTCTAGTCCTTTTTAGTCTCAAGCTTCAGATCTCTTTCTGTGCACTCTTAAAGAAAAAACACAGCTCATTCAGAGGGCGTGTTTTATCACAACATCATCAGTGCTTCCACACAAAACTAGCTGTGTGGTAAATTCAGTGCCAGCGAGTCAGCTCTCATATTATCAAGGTTTTAATATAATTGGACTCATTTATATTCCTGCTGTCTGCAGTATTTACAGTTATTACCACCTGTGACAGCAATGTGGTTTCAACACAGGATTGGGTTATTTTCCTGACATAATTTTATTTCTAGCAGCGTGGAGAAGGCAGCATGTAGACTTTCATATTACAGATTCCCTTTTTGGTGTCTGGTAAAATATCATACTCAATAGATAAATATGAGAGTGGGGGCAATCTTTTCATTTAACCCTCAGGGAAGAAAGTCCTTTAACTGTTTTTCATTCTTATTCTTCATGACTGGCGTTTGCTGAGCTCTCTGACTTTGATGATACATGGAGACTATTTATTCCCACATACAACAGACCAGATGATATTTAACTTAGTCACACAGAATCCTTACATACATAAACTTTGCACATCATCCCAGACTGGGGTCTGTCATTCGTGGCCTGATGCGTACATGAGCAGCAGCTTCCTCTTCGCGCCAGGTTTAACACCATCAGCAGCAGGTGCTCCAGCTGCCACAAAAGGAACAAAACGCCTCCACTCTCCACCTCCAGCTGGCGTACAAACCCAACCTCCCACACCACAGACATAGTTCTCTCTATGAGGGATGAGGGGAAGTTTACTGGCTCATTGATTTTCAATCTAGCCAACCAGCAGTAAAAAGGTGACTGGTGTAGGAGAGCTCACAGCTGGGCTTTGTATTTGAGCATTAAAAAAGTGTCCTATCTGGCCATGGCCTTAAGATGAATGTTTGTAGTTGAGTCGAGTGTTGGTGATTTCAGGGATTTTTCCCACGCGAAGCAGGCTAAGAACAAAGGTGATGTGATTGATCTTGTGACTTTGTTCAAAGCTTGATAACTACAGTTATCAAGGTACTATCAAAAGAAACAATATTAAGTTGTTTGAACACTGTTCTACACTGCAGACAGAGGGGGTTACGTCATTAATGAATTAACGTGTGTTTGATTTGGCTGTACCAAATGTTGTTTAACAGTCGATAACATTTGAAAAGTCTCCAAGGGCTGCACGATTAGAATTTTTGCCTCCATTGAAGTTAGCGTAGGGCTAATGAGGAAGTTAGTTGGCTTCGCCAGAGGTAGTCAAGACAGTGGATGCTATAACTCTACCGCCAATTAGCATTTTGGCGGTGTAATTGCAGTATGATGCAGACACCAGCGCACAAGTATTAAGTGTGTGGCTACATGCGTAGTTTACGCCATGCTTGACGAAGTATTAATCAGGCTGTAGAAGTAGAGCGGGGTCACCCAAATTGCTCCCAAAGGCTGTGCAGTATGACTGAATGATTAGTTTCTTTCTGATGAACAGTTGGCACCTTGCATGGTAGCCTTTGCCTTCTGAGTGTGTGTATGGGGTAAATGTGCTTTGACTGGTCGGAAGTTGCTAGACAAGTTAAACTGGTGTTCTACATTAATTGGTTTTAAGCAGCCTATCAGTTTTTTTAATGGGCTGCCCACATCGCTTTCTGAAACAGTGATGTATTTATTGATAGATTTGTATGCAGCAGCCAACTGATAAGAAACAGAAAGAATCCGTCAGTCACGTTTACGGCTGAGCAACACCCTGACAATTCGAGCTAATGCAGGTCGAGTAGCTGGAATTGTGACTTCAGACACAGGTTTCAGAGAGATAAGGTTTAAAAAACTGACTCCTGTTGAGTTTTTTGAGTCTATCAAGCATTAAATACAGTTTAAATACAGCTTACTGTAAAATTTGACCTTTGAGACGAAATCACGAGGAGCTGAAGCAGCTCGTAAGCATATCTAAAGAATGGACTGTATTGTGTTGTGAGAAAGAGATGTGTAGTTTTCTAAAATTCTTTCATCTTACGAGATTTATTGTGAACTAATTGGTAGATTTAAGTTTTATTGCCTGTAGTACAAAAGACAGTAAACTGCTAGCTACAAAAAGGGGATTGAGAATATCTCACTGGGTAATCTTTGTGGTTCATATGTTAGTTTCAGACACTGGTCCTGTGTCAATGCTGAATGGCAAATACACACAAACTGTCATGACATGTGGGAGGAGAAACTAAAATAAAATGAAACCAGCAGGGCCAGATCAGCACTCTGCTGTTATGCTTAACTCCGGTACGGATCAACTGGCTCCAGACATTTTCAACACATCCTTACATCTGTGTGCAGCCCCACAGTGCTTTTAGGAATCTACCATCACAGACTGGTTAAGTTATGAATTGAAAAGAGTAAATAATAATAAATAATAAAAGGAACGTGAAGAGGCAATGACTTTTATTTTTATTTATTTTGCAAATTTGTGTTACTTGTTAAAAGTTACTTCTAACAGCAGCACAGAAGAAAAGTGTGTAATAATGAGGCACTTAGCTGAACCTGCCTCCAGCAAACTCAGTTATCAGCTAATCATAATTTTTTGTCCTTGTTTACAAACCTTTTTGTTGATGTTTTGTTGCTATTTTTAGCCCTTAGCCTCTTCAGTACTGCAAAACGTTCAAAGAGAGCGAGACAAACAAACGACAAAACCGTAATAAACTCTGTTAAGAATTGCGCTGTTGACTGATTGGCCATGGGATGTGTAAACGTCATTTTCTGCAACACTGTTTTGATTAGTATGGACACCAGAGTAAGCTAAGATGCACCTTACGTCTCGGTGGTGCAACCAAAAATCAACACAACTTAAGTCTCAAACTAACTAGCATTAGTGTGGACTTTGCACCCTAACTTAAGGTAGAACCTAATGTTGCAGGTGCAACAGGCTGCAGGTCCTTAAGTCAGCCAAAAAAACATGTCTCAATGACGTCAGGCCAGATTCCCTCACTTCAGTGGCTATGAAAGTGCTGATGGACCCATATCAGTTTGCTTATTGGCCCAATAGACCTTAAAGGCTTACCAAAACACTGCAGTCGGTCTGAATGCATTCATTCATATGCACACTAAAGATCCCACTGCCAATGCAGGACTTCATTGTCTATGCTGAAGTGTCCCTTAGTTTAGATGATAAGAAACCAGCCAGAATTGGTTTCTAGAGCAGGTATGCTGGCTCCTTACAAATGAAAACTGACAATCCCTGCTAAAGATCATCTAGCCTCAAAACTTCAATCTGTATCTATCACTCTTAAAATTTCCACCAGCTCAAAGAAATCACGGTCCGTACCGTGACAGCGACCCTCCTGACCCCATCCTCGCTGTCGGCCTCCTCATGCTCACGAACACCCTGGGTCAGGTTGGTGTAGTTGGCCAGCTTGTTAAGAAGAGATGATACCATGGGGGTACTATCCATTTCCTCCTGCAGAGACACAGAGAAAAATGCATAAATTGTTAGCACTCCACTGCAAACAGGTGCACATACACACTTTAATAATAACTGCCAGCCTTTTAACCAGAACCAAGAGGCGTGACCGCATCATTCCTGTTTTAGACTCCTTACAATGGCTCCCAGTATTTTACCAATTACTTACAAGACTCTTCATGGCTTTGCTCCTCCTTACTTCTCACGATATTTCTGACCTCTTAGTACCTTAGTAGGCTGTGCGTACTTTTAGGTCCACACGCAGAGGTCTTGTATCTGTTAAGTCCCAGCATAAAAATAGAGGCAAACAGAGCCTTTGTAGTCAGGGCTCTGCAACGACCTGCCTGGGCAAATACTTTTACATAGTTTCATCAGGGCAACTATTTTGATTTTACTTAGATTTTCTTACTGTATTTATATACGTAACTGGTTTTAATCAGTTTTTTAATAAAATCTAATGTTTTTTTAAAAATAATTTGTTGATTTAAATTTGCTTCCTTGTGTGAAACACTATATAACTTGGTTTTATGAAAATTATTTTTTTTATTATCATCATTACTATTATAACCCACATGTTTTCATCTGGAGGAAATGTAACCAGCAACCGTCTGATCATATACCTTTTGTGTGAGAAATAACATAACAGTTGTTAGTTATTCATATATATGTTATATCACACAAAATAATTATGTGTCATTCCTCTACCATAGATGATATGCAACAATTAATTTGCTTTAAATAAATTAGCTTACATATATCATAAACAGTGTACATTTGGAAAAAATATGTTTTGTCTTACCTCAAACAGGGCCATGTTCTTGCCTTCATAATAATGTTCTCTGTCACTGTCTGAGTTGATGAATGACTCTCTCAGACTTTCATCTCCTAGTGGGAAATACAGAAAATAAAAACACAATGTAAGCTGCAAACAAGCTTAGGGAACCTGGATACTGTATCAGAACCAGTGATAGTGTTTTGACATTGGTTTTCTTGGCTACTTCAAAGTTCTAATTGGTGCTGTCAAAAGATACCATTTAACTTGACTGTGTTACTTGTGCGACTGAAGATGTTTTTGTTATCGCCTGTGTAAAAGCAGAATGGGACCAGTGAACCATCTAACATCTGGCTACACCTGTATCTGTGAGAGCGCTCAAAAGTTTTGTTTCTGTTACAACGGTGTGATAAAAGGGTCCAATACTGATTCAGTAAAGCTCTGCCCGCAGATTAGCTTTTTGCTACAATTAGCTTTTGAACACCCTTGAAAAAAAACAAAGCAGCACAGAGTAACATTAAAATGTGCCTATACAGCTGCTTCTCAATTTGGTTTCTCTTGCCTCTGGTTGTCATGCAGTGGTCGCAGTTTATTAGGTTTGGTATGTTCTCACACTAGATCACACTGCTGTCTTTATCGCCTTGAAGAACCCAAGGCTTAACACTGGTTCAGAGATCAGTGAAGAGCGGTTAATAAAGACAGTGTACCGTGGGCGCACATGACATGAGCTGGGAAGATTATTTGAGTATGACGGATGGTTTTTCTAATATTCACGCCCACAGCGGGCTCCTTTAAACAAAATGAAAGGCTCTATCTGGAAATCTAAAGCCACAGTGTGCAGAGGTTAAGGTCAGGGTTAGATCTGTTCTCAGTCTTAGCTTTGCAGCATTCTGCAGCCACTTTGTATCCATACCAAGCTGTTTATTGTTATGTGAATATGAACGACGCAAAGGAATACCTAAGACTGAAAAAAGGAAATGGGGATGTAGGTCTTTTGCAAAGGGAATGGATGAATATTTATCACATGATGTAAACATGGCATCTGAAAGAGCAAGATAAAGCACGTCTGATCACAGTGTCGGGAACATGGCAGTAAATCTTGTGCGATTGTCTGCAAATTCAGAGAAAATCCTATTTTCTCCTAATTATGTCACACAGAAAGAATGATTGTTTTCTTCTTCTGGGGGAAGCGGCACCTTTTTACAATAATGTAAGACACAACAGGCTAACTTACTAATATGGTTAGGCACTGCAGTGCATCATAGGACTGATGCACACACTCACATAAAACTCCATATTAATGGACATGTGCATACTGACACGCATGCGCACACGCACACACACACACACACACACACACACACACACAGTATACTGCATTTCTTAAGGCACAGTGTCCAATCAACTGAACATTTTAGAGACATATCCAGTCAGTCAAATAGTCAAACCCACTGGAATATTGCCAGATCTCTTCCATAGTATTATTATTATTTATTTGTTTTGCAGCCTCAGGTCTCTCAGGATGTTTGTTCAATATGAAGACCTGGCAGTTAGACCTACTCACCCCGCTGATCTGCTGTGTCACACGTTTACAATAAATCTCTACTGGTTATACTGTCTGTCTGTCTCTCCTCTCTTTTTATTTTTTAAATAAACACGGTGTGTGCTCATGTTCAGCACTTTGCAGTGAAGTACAGTGAATTGCTGAGCTGTCTGTTGGACTCTGGAGTCAGTCTATCACACATTACTGTAGCTATTGAACATTCATTCACTAAATCTAAGACTGACCTTCACAACAAACTCCTTAACCTAAACTCTCTTACCTTAACAATACCTAACGCTGATTTAAAGCTATGTCCTAGCTTCGCTCTCATCATACAGTTATTTGTTACTGCAATCTTCAAGAGAAGAGATGGAAAATGGCAGATAATTTTATAATATATACACACAAGCATATGCCAGAGGTGTCAAGTGTGCACAGGAAGCCTCATTTGCAATAACCAGAATAAATATGTCTCCCTATATCAATGAAAACCCAGAACTGTTTTCTTAATTTATTATTAGATAAAAAAAACCCATCGGAATCTGCATTTCTGGCAAGCCAAAAGGGGGCGGCGACATGACGCAGGATGTGCAGCACTCATCAATGCTTCTCATGTAGCAGCATCTTTTCAAGCAAACACAAACACTCAGCAGGAAGACTCTCTACCCAAAAGTGACCAGAAATGTGAAAACGTGGAAATATATCCTACAACTTTAGGACAGTTTTGAGGATTAACGTTACCGACGTATTTTTATCATCACTTCTTTTAAATAAAATGGCCATCCTTTGCATTAGCACCAAGTGCGCTGCTGCTGAGGGTTTAACTTTGCATAAACATGCCAAAGAAACATGATTTTGTCATGGCCAGCCATGTTTATTGTTTACATTTGGCGTCTTTCACAAACATGCACTTGAAACGCTTTGAGGTCGGAATATTTAACTTGGAGATTTCCCATTTCCGACCCGGTCTGGGACGCGGCATAAATGTAGTTTGAAGCCTGGAGATCTTTTTTTTGCCATCTTATTTTTATAGGAAACCAGAGGGTAAAGCTAACCAGCTCAGTTCGTCTCGTGCATCCATTTTCCACGCTAATTGTGATATTTATTGGGATGCTAATTTTGGCTAGCGAGAAAGGGCTCAAAACAAAATGTAAGTTAGGCTACTTACTGTAAAAATATTAACATCCGACTTCTTTTAGAACAACTGACCGCTGAACAAGACATTTCTAAGCGACCAAAATGCTAAACTTTACTTTTAACCCCAAAACAAGTTCACGGACAGTTAAATGCAAATTACACCGAGCAGTGGACACGATTCCTGTTCGACAGGTCGCCTTTCTAGCGACTTGTCAGTCACAACTTAATAAAGTCTATTTTTCTCAAATTCGGACCGTCTTTAAACTTTTACCTTTGCTGTTTTTGTAGCTCCGGTCCATGTGTGGTGGTTGTGGTAATGGGTAAAGCCCCTTGTAATTATGGTGCGTTCGAGACAACTCTGAAATTTCCGACCTCTAACTAGAAAAAGGACAACGCCACTCAAAGTCGGGGTTCCTGATTGTGTACACTGAGCAGTAAAGAGGCAGCTGAATGAATTCACACAACAATGACAAATGTTTGCACATTTGACAAAGAAACATCAGGGGAGATTTTCAATCTCAAAACGTTTTGCACCGGTTTACAACATCTTCGGATTGAACATGTTTCCTTGCAACGTTGCATAACGTTCTGCAACGGACTTCGAGGTACGTTACCCGTTTAGTGGGCGTGTCTCAGCTGTTATCCAATCAGTTGCAATAAGTTTGTAAACACAACGGTGTAAGGCGGGGAAATTCAGTGCGCTTGCGTACACAGCAGGGTATTCAGGGAACCACCGTTTTGCTACGTTTTATCTGCGCTGAACTCGCCCCAGTTTGTCACGATCTGCTTTTAAGTTCACAATTGGCACATGGAACGCTGTGAGGTCGGCAGTCGGAAATTTCAACTGGGAAAAATCTCAGTTCCGAGTTGTCACGAACGCAACGTCTGTATGCCATCTTGCCATAATGTGCATTGCATGGAGAAACGGTAAACGTTACCGCAAAGTTCCACTAAAATGCGGTCTATGTCTCCATCTTGTGGCTGACTCGTAGTACTGACACCGTTTTAGCTCTTCGGTCTTGGGAGATTTATGTTATTTGTAACATGGCTACATGGATGTAAGTAGGGTTTTGAAGTAAAACTTCCAGTAAACAACCAACATTTAAACATAGTAAACAGGGCCAAAACATTGAGATAAACTTATAGTATATCTTTATAAATTGTATTATAAATGTTTTACTTTTCATCAAAATTACAGTTACTGTTGGTGTCAAGGAGCAGGAGAAGACCTTTCAGCTGTATTATTATCTATGGGATCTTGGTTATAATGGTGATATTGCCCAGGGAAATTTAAATTTTACTAGGCAAGGTAGGCTATTCCATTTACTCTGGAATGGTAATAGAAATAGATTTACATACAGTGGATTCATATTCCTTAGCTTCAGACCTATCAAAGGAGAAATATGCATAGTTGTGGTTGATGCGTTTTACCTGATTTATTTTGGGCATGTTATTTCAGGTGTTTTAGGCCAGTTTTTTTCCTTTGGATAGGGCTCAGGTTTAGGGGTTACAACAGCAGGCTCTATTATTGCCGCAGTTCATCAAGTAGGCTACATCACAGAAGGCTATGTACATTACAGAATTGTATCTCATACTGTTAAATGATTAACACACATCAACACATCAAATTCATCTTAGTATCTCATCCAAGATAAATTCAAATGATGTGTATGTTATCACCGAATGTTTCTTCCTTGGTGAGATTCTACAGATTGGTCATATTTGCCCAGGTGAGAGATCCATGTAGACATCTTTCTGCCCGCACAAAGTGATGAATCTATTATTATATTATTCTATAATTACTGTTGTTGTCAAGGGAGTCTGGTGGCTAAACAAAAAAGGTTTATCTCTATAGAGATAATTACCATAATGTTGTCAGACATTTGTAATAAGAATCAGTCAGTGTCAAAAGCAAACACGTTATTGGACATACTTTTACATGGTGATATTGCCCACACAGATTACACTGCAGGCCTGTTATGCTGCTGCAGCACGCTGACTCAAAACTGGAATTTTTAAAAAATGTTGTCCCCAGTATTCACTTAAGACACAAAATATGGTAAAATAGGGTCCAGGTTATAATATACCAAAGTTACCCTTTGACATTAACATCCTAGCGATATGCTAAAAGCAGCGAATTTGTTTTCTCTCCAGATAAAGCTGACTCATGGAGGTTAGGCATTATGTATCTCTTGTACATTTCGGTTTCGTTTGGTACAAAGCACGAAAAACCAGCTGGTCTGGTAAACATGATCAGTCTATTGAAGACACCTTTCAAGATTTCTGGGTGTCGATTTCTGGGTGTATAATGAATCTGAAAGAAGTGATAGAATGATCTCATACAGTTAACGTACCTTGTGACAAACCTATAACCCTAATCCGACCGTGCACACTCTATTCAGTGAGTGTCAAACCGGCTTGTTGAGGCTAAACTAAACTACACTGGCCATGAGATGTTTTTTAGCATGATGGCATCCTCTGTTGGCACTTTGCCCACCCTACCAGTCTAACACATGGGAAACATGTGCATGCACTACATTTGCTTGAAGTGCCTGGTGGTGTTCAGGGTTATAAGACTGATGATCAAGCAGTGAATCCCTCACAGGGATTTCTTTTAAATACTTTAACCTCATTATTTGAAGCTTTGGCCATGTTTAACATGAACATCCAACATTGTAACATTGTAGATTAGTCCTACAATGTGGAAAAGCATAATAGGTGACCTTTAAGCGTAATTGAATAATTGGTTTGGGTGTCAAAGTACTTTTATTAATATCCACAAATCTTGAGATTTGTTGGTGGAATAAATGTTAGCCACATTTTTGTAATGCACTCACTTTGGGTAAGCAGATGAAGATGTTTGGATGGACATTTATAATCGAGAAGCCATGTTATTTCCCAATGAATAATAGATAAATGGGTGTTCCATACAAATGTCTCCTGTGGAGTAATTTTCCTTTTTGTAGATGAATAATTCCTCATATGTTTATTAGTTTGTTTGTGCCCTGAAAGTTATGTGTGTGTGCTAAACAAACTAGGAGTTTACTGATAAGGTTGTTATGGCTGTACTGTTCAACCATTTCAATAGAGTTAGAATGTAATTACTACATTTTTAATACTCCATTTCACTCATTAGTCACTCTAATAGATTTCTGGCAAGAGAAAAAGTTAACAGAATAGTGTGACATTTTGAGAAATACGCTTTCTGTGGGAGTGTGGTTGTTGTTAGATGAAAAAACTAATGTCACTCTCGCGTCTGCACAGTGAATATGAAGCTACCGCAAGCAGCCAAGTAGCTTAGCTTAGGAAACAATGAGCCAAGCTCCACCTGTGGTCAGAAAATTTGGCTATCATCACCAAAGCCATTTGTCTCCATTAGACAGAGCTAAGCTAGCTGTTCCTACTGTTTCTAGTCCTTGTTCTAAACTAATCTAAGATAAAGCTTTTAATCATAAATGTATTCAGCCATGTAGTCTGAAGTTTTTCCAAAGTTTTGTATGCACGTTTGATCTCAGATGATGTTGAACCATTATTTATTAACACATTGGGAAACTCTCTTGTGCAGCTAACAGATTCCAAGACAGCAATTTTTAGGTAAGAAACCCGTTTGCAACTTCAAATCTTTGCTAAGTAAGTGATTATAATCCATTAGGCCTTCACTTTTTAATTCAGCAAATATTTTGTCACAGTTTGCTAGCTCTCACTTTTGTGTGTACT
>JAPMOB010234486.1:0-11604 GCA_029875015.1 Lepomis gibbosus | reverse complement strand
AAGGTTCGCAAGTTGAACCAACTTTGAACCAGCACCAGTTCCGAACCAGTTCTTTTTTTGGTGGAAAAGAGGTATCAGAGGATCATGTTGGGTCCCGACCTTCCCAGGGCTGTTCCCCATGAGGCATCAATGCAAATGGTCCTGTAGTATGAGGGGTTAAGAGCAGACATAACACATGTTCCCACGGGGATAAGCGAGAGTTTGAAGAGTGAAGCCGACCGAAAGCCTGCATGGATTAGATAAGAAGCTCAAAGGCCTGTACGGCCATCAGTCAGGCTGCGTTGGTGTTTGGCAGGTGAGTCTCGTAGGAGGGCTGATTAAACAACCCGAGCCAAGAGACGTTCTGTTGGTGCAGCTACCAGAACTGACCCTTCGCTAAGCCACGCCCCTAACACGCAGCTGGCCAATCGCAGCGCAGCGTAGGAGTCTCTCTGACTGAGGACACTTTCATGACTACGCTCTATTGACTTGTGTACAAAAACCCTCGTTGTCTAACTTGTTTAGCCTTCAGAGGCACAATGCAGCTGCTAACCTGTCTGCTTCTTTCTGACATCCACTTTTTCCAACAGGTTAGACAATATTTCTCCGTGGAGTACAGTGATGGACAGTTTGTCTGACTCAGCAAGAGTAACAAAGGGGGGCGTGGCTTAGAAAAGGGTCAATTACGGTGTTTATGTCGTCGCTCTACGTCATTAAATGTTGCCTTATCTGATGTACAATCATGCGCAGTACACCTTGGTGCCCATAGGACATAGCTATGTGGTGGTAGTACATAGGACAAAAACTGGCTTCACTGCTCTCCGTTGAAACCCAGCGTGGCTTCGTCCAGTGATTAAACTGTCTGTGTGGTTTTCTTGGTTCGGTTCAGATTTTCGTTTTCTAAGTGATGGTAATAAATAAACACATAGGCCTACACAATCCCTCTCGTCCTCGAGGCGTCCTGCAGACTATTTCCCTTCGTCCCAAACACAGGACGACGTTAATCGTTTATTAGATTATAATGTAAAAAATCATTATAAGATTTCAAACCCTCCAGTGTGAACGAGGCGTCAGACGACCTAAAGGACTTTACTTTCATTACATAAAATAACTTCATCCCGTATTTCTCTGCAGGTCTGATTCCTTCCGCAACTTTGTTGACTCCTGCCTACAGAAGATTCCCCAGGACCGGCCTACCTCGGACGTGCTGCTGAATGTGAGAACGTTTTTCTGTTCACCCAGCACCGTCTCACCTGACGCACACAAACCTCCTCTGCAGTGCCTCATCTGTCGCTTCCTTCCTTCTTTCCTCCCCTGTAGCATCGGTTCTTGTGCCGCGAGCGTCCGCTGACGGTGATCATGGACCTGATTGCACGGACCAAGGATGCAGTGCGGGAGCTGGACAACCTGCAGTACCGCAAGATGAAGAAGATCCTCTTCCAGGAGACCCAGCAGAACGGCCCCGTGACCGAGGGAGGAGATGACGAGGAGGTGAGGAAGGCGGAGAGGGGGAAGATAAAGTGTATGCGTTGCTTTAGTCAGCCAGAACAATAAAGGCGGCCTGCGGCATGCCGATGTGTGAAAAGACTAACTGAAAGCCTGATGATCCATCTGTCGTACTGAACCCAGCCTGTGTGTTTGATTCAGGAGGTGGAGCAGTACCTGCTGCGGACCGGCACAGTGAACAGCATGGAGAGCTCCCAGTCGGTGCCCAGCATGTCCATCTCGGCCAGCTCTCAGAGCAGCTCCGTCAACAGTCTGGCCGACGCCTCTGACGACAGCAGCAGCGAGATGGCCATGATGCAGGAGGGCGAGCACACCGTCACCTCCAACAGCTCCATCATCCACAGGCCCACGGTAAAGACGCCGCACCTCCCAGGACGCAACTTCTTCTGTTCTGAGAACAGCTGGAGGAGGCGGCCCCGCTTATGTGTGTCTGCACTGCAGGAAGTGGGAACGAATGTTGCTCTCACAACGCCGTTTTAATATTTTTAAGACCGTACGTCAGAGTAGATGCTCTCCATCAGCTGCGTACTAATTTAGAAAAACTCTAAAGATAAGTGGTGAACTGCGCTGAATAGTACAAACAGTACAAACACATTTGTTTTAGCTTGTCTGAAACGATTCACTGGTAGCCGAGCAGCCCTGTCCCTTTAATAATTTAGCCCCGGGCCCCCGTTTAATACCTGGTTTCTAACCAATCACATCCTCCTGCAATATTTAGTTCATAAATAAGGTAACGTTCCCGTCTCCTCTGTCTGCAGTGCTTCTCTCATCCTTGATGATGTTACTGACACTTGTCATAAGAGTTTTAATCTTAACTCTCTTTCTGTTCGAGCTTTCAAGCGAGTAGTTAAAAAAAACTCACAAGTGTTGGGCAAGTTACGTAGGAATTGTAATAACTTACTTTTTACTTATTCAGAAAATATTTTCACTTATCACTGGGTATTAAAAGTAATTACTTACATCACTAATTATATTACTGTCACTTCGCCCTGCCTCCTTTCTAACAAGTGACAGCCTGCTGAGCAGCTCATTTTAAAAAATTATCAACTGTACTGGAACAACAATGAACCTGAGGAGTCAACAGTCAGCCAGTGATGCTGTACAGTGTCGGCTCTGTTCCAGCATGTCGAAAGAACGCCTCTCTGCCTCTTTCTCCAGTCTTTGTTTAGCTTTTTGGCGAACAGCCGACTTAAACTGCCGCTAACCTGCCGCGCAGTCGCTTAAACACTAGGGGTGGGAATCACCACAGGCCCCACGATACCATGTTATAACGATATTTATGTTGCAGTTTGATTGTATTGCGATTTTAAATATATTGAGATATATTACAATTTATTACCTTTTTCCAACTTCCAATCAGATCCCTAAAGTCAAACTTTGTCAACATCTGTTTATCTAAGAAGATCCATTTCCCTGTTTGTTCATCTAACTTTTTCAGTCCTCTGTATGTCCTGTTAAGTTTTCTAGTGGACTAAAAAAACAATAGATTTTATTCTGTTATCTGCAATTTATATAATAAAATATCGTCCGTTTATCGATACAGTATTTCCATGGCAAATATCACGATACTATGCTGTATCGATTTTTTTTCCCCCACCCCTATTAAACACGTCATCATAAGATCATATTGTCTTAACGCAGTAACACAGCGTTACTTAATAACTGTAATATTATTACTGTTATGGAATACCACGGCGTCCTCCAGCTTGTCCTTTTGTTGTTGTGGTGTGGAAGTGATGTTGCTATTCCAACTGCTGCCAGTTGGCTACGTCACGTCAGTGTTGCTGTTCTCATGGCGACCCCCAAACAGTGTGGTCCAAAAACGCCTCATGGTTTCATTCCTCTGTGTGTGATTTAAAGTGTCTGACCCTTCTCCCCTCCCCCTCAGGGTCAGGATAACATCTATGATGACCCTTACCAGCCAGAGATGGACCAACCCCAGGCCCCCTCAGCCGGACGCCGTCGAGCTTACTACCGCAACCGCGACCACTTCGCCACCATCCGAACTGCCTCGTTGGTGAGTTCACTCAGTGAGGTGTAGTAACTTTCACACGGCCGGCTGAAACGTGCTCTCGCTCTCAAACATCAGCGTTCGCCCTCTTCTTCCCCCTCCTCCAGGTGACCCGTCAGATCCAGGAACACGAGCAGGGCTCGGCGCTGCGAGACCAGATGTCCGGGTACAAGCGTATGAGGCGGCAGCACCAGAAGCAGCTGATGGGGATGGAGAACAAGCTGAAGGCGGAGATGGACGAGCACCAGCTGAAGCTGGACAAAGAGCTGGAAAACCAGAGGAACAGTTTCTCCACCGAAGCCGACAAGCTGGTGAAGAAGCACCAGGCCATCCTGGAGAAAGAGGTGAGGGGGACGGACGAAGACTTTAGAGGTTTATGTATCAGTACACTCGGTATGTTCACTCCATGTTTACCTGGAATAATCAGTGTAAACATGGTTCATATTCATCTGATGGCTCAAGCTGTTTCTTCTGGATCAGCACCGACGTTTTTATTTGCGTCGTCCTGCAGACGAAAGCAGCTCTGACGGAGGAGAAGAAGTTCCAGCAGCACATCCTGGGCCAGCAGAAGAAAGAACTGACCAGTTTACTGGAGTCACAGAAGCGCCAGTACCGCCAGCGCAAAGATCAGCTGAAAGAGGTGAGCGCCAACACGCAGACACAATCACCAAAACTAACACTGATGGTGGAAACCAGGCCGCTTGTGTAAGTGATGGCCCCACATGTCCGGATGGGGTCATGTGACTTCTAGTTGCAGCGCGGCTCGGTCGCTCATCTTCACCAGAAACATCAAAATATTATTTAGAGAGGTTTTGTCAACCTTATTTTGTGTTTCAAAAAGTCGGGATAAAAACATTCGATATTGATAATCATCACGATAACTGTCAAATCCTTATTTCTTTCAACTTTAAAGGCTGATTTTTTTGCTCCTGAGTGAAAATTGAAGAAACCAGATGTTTAATTATTTGGTTAAACTTTTATTGTTTGGTCAGAACGTCACTTCACAAATCTGAGGTAGATGATTCAAAACAAATTTGATTAGTAAATCTTGTTTCAGTCCCTTTTCCTCAACAAAATAAATATTTTAATAGAAAAATTAAGTGCTAATTCGTTCGTGATTCAAATGAATTAAACCAAATATTAATTGACGATATATTGAACATTAATTATATTGTTATGGAGGAAAATTATATTGCGATAATTATCATTATTGTTTTGTTTCCCTGGTTTCAAAGCCTCTTGGAATCATGATGTAGCTCATTTAGATTTTTTAATATTAAATATCAATATAAATTAATTTTAGAGCCAAAACAGCTTTTACACTGATCTTCCAAAAATGCGTTCCTGCTCTCTAAACATGCGGTGAGCCGAATGTTGTTTATACGAGGGACAAAACACTTAACTCACAAGATGAGACAATATTTTAAGATAAGAGATAAGATCAGCCTTGATTTGTCTCACAGGTGAGAGAACATTACAGCAGCAAGTGGATTAAAGTGATACGTGACATTAAACAGAATTCTAAAAATATAAGAAAATAATTATAAAATAATAAAATTAAAAAATCAAATATATCTTAACTGTTTTTTTAAGAAATCTTTAATGAGGAAATATATAACTGGAAAAACTTTATTGTATTCGTCTTAAGCTACAAAATGCTGCTGTGACAACGGAAAAATCCACAAGACCAGTACCGTGCCTTTTCGGCGACTTTACAAAACATACGGCTGATGGAGAAATTCGGGGCGGAAGACTCATACAAGTGTTTGAGAGAACTGAAGGAAAAGCAGATTCAAGTAGTGAGAAAACACTAAAATATGGTAGAGAATGAAGTGGAATTAAAATGGTGAAATAACCTACTAGAAATAAACCCCACTTGTGGCGCAAGATCCTTTCACATCCCTACTTTCTACAGTAACAACATACTCGTACACATGTTAAAGTTTATTAAAGTGTAAAATCCCAGTATACTTTACAGAAAACAGACACATAGAATTTACAGAAAAAGAAGCACATAAGAAACTCACATTAAAAAACAACAATAAAATAAACAATTATAAAACTAATAATAAAAACAATAAAATATAAAATAGACAGTTGAAATGTATAAAAATTCAAAAAATACCCAAAACTATAAGCCTTCTCACAAAATGCAGAAAAATAAGGTCTCTCCTGCTGGTTCTTGTCAGTATGCGTGCAGCAGCGTTTTTTATTAACTGGAGAGACTTAAGTTTTTTTTTTGAGCAGCCTGAAAGCACGGAGTTACAGTTGTCGAGCCTTGAGGTAACTTGTAGTTTGCTTTATGCGTGCGTTAAAAGACAGGTCAAAAATAACTCCCAGATTCCTCACGGTGGTGCTGGAGGCCAAGGCAAAGCCATCCAAGGCAACTATGTCTGCAGACAATGTGTCTCGGGGGGTCCAAGTACTACAACCTCAGATTTTTTCAGAGTTAAACATCAAGTAATTACAAGACATCCAGGTCTTCACAACCTTAATGCACATTTGAAGCGTAGCTAACTGGTTGTTTTTATCAGGTCTGATAGAAAGGTATAAGTGAGTGTCATCAGCATAACAATGAAAGTGTCAAATAAATAAATAATATGTTGACATGTTAACATGACATTCTCCCCTCTCCGCCCCACCCAGGAGCTGAATGAGAACCAGCTGACCCCGAAGCGGGAGAAGCAGGAGTGGCTGATCCGTCAGAAAGAGTGTCTGCAGCAGATGCAGGCGGAGGAGGAGGCCAGCCTGCTCAGGAGGCAGAGGCAGTACTACGAGCTGCAGTGCCGCCAGTACAAGAGGAAGATGCTGCTGGCTCGCCACAACCTGGAGCAGGACCTGCTCAGAGAGGTACGCAGCTCCGCCTTCGCTGTAGGGATGGAGACCAAATGTCTTTCAGATTTCTGCTCGCACGGTTAAGTTGCTGCTCGTTTGTAAGGTTGCTCCACACATTATTCAACTGTAGCTGAGCGCACGATCAAATGTTTAGATCGAATAGTTTCATCGTGCTGCCAAACATGTGGCTGAGCAGTATTAGGCGACGCTGTGGATGTTGTAGGTTGTAATTTAAAGAACACGAGTAGACTGTTTTTTTTAAATGTTTTCCTGCGTGAGTGGACGTCGTGAATCAATAAACACACCTTAAATGTCAATATGACATTTGTTTTACTGGTTCTCTGTCATGACAAATGCTTTAGAGATAATTAGATCCTTTAAAAGAATGACGATACGTTTTAAACCGGATTACTTAAAAAAGCAAAACGACATGTTGTGGTAAGTAATCTGTGTAATCCATGTACACCGTCACACAGGAAACTAAATAAACTGGAGATGCTTCACATATCTGAGACGGCTTTTATTGAGGGGGGAACTTTCCTTTTGTTAAACACAGAGTGCCTCCACTTAGCAAAGCCTGCCGCCTTTGATTCTTTTTGTGGTTGTTTATTTAGCCAGTCACACAAAGCAGTTGTTTTCATTCATTAAAGATGGTTATGTCGAGGCTGAAATGCTGATAAAACTGAGAGTTGCTCTACTTCTCAGTGACGCCTCTGGCCTTGGCTAGCAGCCAGCGTCTATGACTGTTTAGTAGGGCTGAAACATCTGTTAAAGAGTTCTGTTTCAAATCGCATGCATTTTAATTAAAACTTTATTAAGAAGCTGCAGAAGGTGAAAGGTCTGACGGCTGTACTCAGCTGTAGTCTATGAATCTTGCTCGGTTTATCTGTGCATGCTGCTGTCTGTGCAAAGATGGCAGAGGAAGCATCGCTCTGCATTCCTGATGTAAGGAGGGGTGGGAGAAAAAATCGATTCTTAGATGCATCGCGATGCGGACTCGCGGATTCTGACTCGATTTACAAATGTAAAAAAATTATTTATTTAAATGTTAACTGATAAAGTGATGATGAACGCAAAAGGCGGGAACTCACAGAAGTGCAGCGTCCGCACCGTCAGAGAGACCAGTGTTCCCCCTGAATTCGCCACACCACCGTTGCTTATCGATAATTAAGCGCTCAACTTAAATGTCACACAATCATCAATATCAATGCACAAGTGATTCTTTTACCTTGCGAGCACGGTGACACCCAACGTATCCTGAGAGTGAGGCAGAGCGAAGGAGAGCGAGCGAGTTGAAAGTTGGCGGAGAAACATGTTAGCGGTAAGTTTAAGCCTGGCAGTAAACGTGCGCACGAGGTCACAGTGTGTCTGGTAATAAAAGTCTTTCCCAACTGCTGGAGGCGGTCAGTGCTAGTTAACATCAGTCAGCACGTGTTTGGCTGCTAAGTTATGTAACGCCGATGTTAGCTGTGTGCCATTACTGCTTCCTCAGCTACAAGTTAAACTGGTGTGCAGCTCTGTCCTGTCCGCGTACTGTAACGTTACATCCTGATACTTGGTTATATTTCAGTGTTCAGAGGAGTCTGAAAAGTGCTTAACAAAGAGAAGGTGGTGACCAGGAGCAGCTGTGGTTAGTGAAGTAAATTAGCAAAGTAAGCTAGTCCGTTTTGAGCGAAGGAGTTTCTTTTAGATTTCAATGTGCAAATTAAATGCACAGTAATTATCGATAATCGTATTACAGTCGCATCGCAGCCCTCTGAATGGTAATCCAATCGTTTCCCAGAGAGTCCCACCCCTACATGTAAGGAGTAAATGAGCAGTGGGCTGTGTGAGTTTACTACATTATTTTATCTGATTCTATTCATGTAGAAACAGGAGCAGGTGTGGGACCATCACATCTTGTTTGTTAGACCACAAATAGAATCTAAATTGAAATGTTTGTCAGAAAAATCACAATTTGATATTTTCCTCGAACCGTCCGGCAGAACTGCAGAGTTTTAATTTGAACCCACATGTGTGACGTTCCTCTCTCTCTTCTCCGTCCTCCTGGTCTTCCTCTGACATGCATCCCGTCCTCCATCAGGACCTGAACAAGAAGCAGACCCAGAAGGACCTGGAGTGCGCCATGCTGCTGCGGCACCACGAGTCCACCCAGGAGCTGGAGTTCAGGCAGCTGGGCTCAGTGCAGCGAACCCGGGCCGAACTGATCCGGACGCAACACCAGACCGAACTGACCAACCAGATGGAGTACAACAAGAGGCGTGAGCAGGAACTCCGACAGAAACACGCCATGGAGGTCCGGCAGCAGCCCAAGAGCCTCAAGGTACGAAGGAGCTTCTGGAGTGCAGAAGACAAAATGTCCTGGAGACGATTTTTAATCTGTTGGAGCGTAAATTAAACAGTATTTTAGCATTTCACTGATGGTATCTGATTATTAATAAACCTCCTTTCAGTCCAAAGAGCTGCAGATCAAGCGTCAGTTCCAGGAGACCTGTAAGATCCAGACCCGTCAGTACAAAGCCCTGAGGAACCACCTGCTGGAGAGCACTCCCAAATCCGACCACAAGGCCGTCCTCAAACGCGTCAAAGAAGAGCAAACACGTAAGCTGGCCATCCTGGCCGAGCAGTACGACCACTCCATCAACGACATGCTGTCCACACAGGCTGTGAGTAAGGCAAGGAAACCCCCGCGCACCTGCTACACCTGAACTCCGCACCTACACCTCCACACATGCACCACCACCATCAGCACCGCCTCGCAGAAAGTTTCTACTGACAATAAAAAAAAAAATATTTATTTCTCCCAGGAAAACAAGATTTGTAACGGAAACTTGATTTATTTGATGCTAGAGCTGAAATGATTAACCTGTCAACTTAACATTAAACAAATGACAGCAGTTATTATAAATGATCAAGTAAAAAGTCTTGTTCCGACTTATTACCTATTCACACGCCTCTCGCTAACTAGTGACGTAAGCATCGCGGCCAGAGCTTTAAGACCGTCCCTTATTGTTCAGGTCTTCTGTTTGGAAACACAAAAATACAACAACGGACCAGTCGATCAGACGAAAGCAGCAGTGATCGGGTTTGCTTCTGGCAACACGTCAAATGTGCTAATGCACTAATCACACAAAGGAGAACGAGCACAGTGCGAAGGCCTTTTGGCATTTAAACAAACTTTAGACTTTGGAAAAGGGGTTTTTTTTGTTGTTTTTTTGCTCGTAGACGGAATAAAGAATAAGAACAACGCTGCTCTGTGACCCATATTACACATTTTTTATTATTTTATAAGCAATATGTGGGATTGTTTTGAGAATATTTAGTGGAGAACCTGTTATTAGTTTGCTGCAGTATTTTACTTCTTATTTTCTTTTATAGAATTTATTTATCATGTGTAATTTGAAAGTTTGTTTAAAAAAAATAATTTGGATGTTTACTAAAGTTCATAACAAACCAGCAGCAGTTTAATGGTTTCATTTTTCCCCCTCACTGTACCGAAAATAAACCGAACCGTGATGTTTGTTAAACCCCTACAAAACACTAGAGGTGTGACTATTCTCCAAATCCACAGCTGGTTCATATTACTACATCGTGGGTTTATGAAAGTAGTCCGAGGCGAGATCACTCAGTCACAGCTGGACCATAATGGTCTCGTGACATGTGCAGTTAGAGTAATGTTTACAAAATAAAGGCCCTAACTTTTAAATCCTGCAGTGTTTTCATGTAGTGGAGAAAGAAACAAAGAATTAAAATGAGGAAATAATGAAAAACAAACATGTTAACTGTAACTTGCATAAGACGGTTAGTTTGCATTTCCACCCACACAGCCGCAGCAGTGCTGAATGATTCCTCAGTGAAGCTCTTGAAGAATCTCTCTGCACATAATAAAGTGTTTTTAATAACGTCTGCGGCGTCAGGGCTCTGAGCGGATCGTGGCCCTCTGATAACTGACGCTCGTCCCTGTTTGGACCCACAGCTGCGGCTGGATGAGACCCAGGAGGCGGAGTACCAGGTGCTGAGGATGCAGCTGCAGCAGGAGCTGGAGCTGCTGAATGCCTACCAGAGCAAGATCAAGATCCACACCGACAATCAGCACGAACGAGAGGTGAAGGACCTGGAGCAGAGGGTGTCCATCCGCCGGGCGCTGCTGGAGCAAAGGGTACGAACACAGCATGTCCTCCGGGCCTTGACTGCCGGTTCACTGCCCGTCGGCCACCAAGTGAGGGCAGGTTTAGGTCCACTCTGAAGACCTGCTCCCATGGCAGAAGCTTAAAGACGTCACACGGCCGCGCACGAGCGAGAAAACTGCTGAATCTAAGTTTTCTTTGCCCCACACTGATGCAGAAATACATTTAATTATCTCACTGCATTTTACTCAATACTGAAATAAATCCACGTCAGAAACATTTAAAGTTTTAAGTAAAGCAGCCTAATTAATCTCTATTGTTTTATCAACTTGATTCATTTTAAGATCTGCAGTTATTGTCATTATTCTAATGTGCTTCATCAGGATGACTAAAAAAATATTTATTAGACACGTTTTTGATATTTATTTTGGATTAATTGGTATGTTAATGGAGTAATAGGCAACTTTTTTTTTCTCTTTAGAATAATTAATTAATTGGCTTGAACAATAATCGTTATGGTACAGCCATGTTTTCTGAATTACGGCGTCAGCTTGGTGCCTCACTAGTAGAGACGCTGGTCCAGGATGTTTTAGGTCCACTTTATAGAAAAGGCAACAGGACTCCGAATGTCTTTGTGAGATAAACATCAGTGGAAGACGTGACGTTAATATTTAGTTTTCTTTGCATTATTTACACTTAAAAACTTTTACGTCAGCATCTTTGAATGAATTGTTTTGTCTGCGCGATGCAGCTCTTTTTAAAGGAGCTGCTTTTCCTTTTATGAATTCTGCATAAATCAGCAGTTGTTGCAAGTGAGATTGTGGCTGCTTGAACAGCCACAGTCGACGGCACTGCCACCAAAGTGGGAACAAAAGCAGAAGCTGGGACTGCTGCTACAGTTCCTGCAGGGGGGGGGGNGAGTTCACGATGTCTACAGTCATATTCTGGCTTTTTGCCTTCCCCCCTCTCCTTTGTTGAGTTATAAACCTTTTTGTGCTGTAACAGGTTCCCACAGAAACTCTGCTCTGAACTGAAAACAGCTTGTTTGTAGTCCAGCCGCTTCTAAGCCGAGCGGCTACTCCGACACGCCCTCAGAAACAGCGAGCTGCAGCACACAGCTCTCCTCTCCCTTCCAAACACTAGCTA
>JAPMOB010234483.1:0-14911 GCA_029875015.1 Lepomis gibbosus | reverse complement strand
TACGCAGATATTTCTTGAGACGGATAGAAAAAAAATATCGGATAGGGAACGCACCGGCTTCGTGTGGACGTGGCCTGAGTTTCCCTGTATTGATCTGGAGGTGGTTCCACTGGCACCAATCCACAAAGTTCTGGGTCAGTACTCTCTGTACCCCCTGTTTATGATGAGGCAGATGATTACGGAGTCATCAGAGAGCTTTTCCAGGTAACAGTTGGCTAAGTTCTGAGTGCCGTCTGCTGTGTAGCAGGTTAAGAAAAGGGAGAAGACTGAATAAGTGTCCCCTGCAGGACCCCTGTGCTACAGACAACCATGTCTAACCTAACAGTATCTTCACATACTGCGGTTGGTTGGTGAGGCAGGATCCAAGACAGGTACAAAGTCAACAAGTTTAGTGCCCATGGTGTCCAGATAAGTTAAAAGGTAATTACACAGAAACATTAGACCAGGGCAACGGAATTTTTTTTTTATCGTGACTAATGGTATTGTTATGCGCATAATTGAATAAGTAGTGTATTGCACACGTTTAATTTAAATGTACTGCTATATACACAAATGTGCAACAACATTTGGTTCGCAAACACTTTAAACAAATGAGGTGCTTTTTACCAGCTGTATTCCCTTTACACAGTAGCAATAAAATATTTCATGTACATCTCATCTTAAACATTAATGTAATCAAATCAAATATTAAACCAAAGCTATTTGCCACTGCCAGGGAATTACCTTTCATCTAGCTTGTTACAACAAGTCAGCATCAGAGTCCAGAGCCACAATTGTAACATCATAACAGGCACCTTCTGAGCAACAGGTTAACATATAAATCTGTTTTCTTGTTTTTCTTCTGAACAGTTATCAGGAGAAAGATTTTTATTTTATCAGGGAGCAGGAGGTCTGTGTTCAGCAGCAAGTGTCCCTGTTAGAGTGAGGTGAAGCGGTCGAGCACAAGGTGTAGCGACAAGCGGGTGTGCTTTCGCGGTTGTGCTTGCCACACGCACACGTCCACCCGCTTCCGAAGTTGAATTGTCTTCAGCTTTTTATACACGGCGGACAGCACAAATCACTGGAAGAGAGACTGAGGCTCGCTCTTTGGGAGTTTCCAGAATCTATTATTGTTTACGAAATAATTACCAGCTCAACAGGAGGGAATTCACATGGCAGAGAAACCCTACAAAATGATGTAGGCCTATCAGGTAAAGTTATGGGCGTTAAGTTAAATAGGCTACAGCTGTGTAGCACACAGAAGCCTTGCATGCGATAAAATAATTGTTGGCGTTAATTAACGTGTTAACGTGCCCAGCCCTAATAGAAATACTAAAAAAACCAAACAATAAATCTACAGAGAGACTAGAGGAGTGACACACTTCCTGAAATTATAAGTTAAATATTCATAACAGAACTTAATCTTAATAAGAAATTATTAGTATTTTGTTTGTGCTTGCATTTATATATCCTGGAAAAGCTTGCTGTCTGTCAGATCAATTCTGCTTCATTTGGTGGTCACATTCCTTTTGGGTTTCATGTGAGAAGAAGAATCTATAGGTTTCATGAGGTGGGGGTGTACACACACACACACACACACACACACACACACATTGGGGGAGAGTGTTTATGCATTGGGTTTGTGGCTCCAACGGCCGGCTTCTGTGAAAAGATCTGTGTGTGGCAGTCGCGGCGATTCTGGGGCCTTTCTCCTCAGGAGCCTTTGTGTCTCATCCAAGGAGAGCAAGTTCACAGAGACACAAAGAGACTAGAAAAAGGAGGGAAAGTGAGGGTGGACAGTTTTTTTCACCCTTTTTACTCAACACTTCTTTCTTTTTTGACTTCAAAGGCTACTCTCTGGTACTTGAATGGCCATCATGGTTCGTGTTCAGGCAATTTTTAAAAAAAGGCTTGGCTTTTTTGTAGGTCATGATGAGGAGATAAAAAGATGATGCAGACTGACAACAGCACGTCCTTCTGTTTAAACATGATTTGACAGAACTGCATCACACTGTGAGTTTATTCATTACACTGTCATACAGTGTGTTAGAGTGTGTGTATAGTAGCAGTTCAAGCGAGAAGGCAGCGCAGATGAGTGTATTTGTACTTTAATCTTGTTGTTCTGGGGAATGCTGATCATTTGTGCATTAAAATCATCCAATCAGCCCCTCTATTCGTCCTCTCCTGCTATCTAGTTACATAGAATAGAAATAACTACTTCCCACTATGGGAAAAATAAATCCACTAAAATACACAGAGCATCTGCTAATGCTCCATTTAGCTTTCCAAGAAAGCAGGCCGTCTTGGAACAGAAACGCCAAGAGAACGGATCTATGTTTGCATTATGGTCTGGCTGAGTGGTGTAAGTGTCTCTTATCGGATATGCTCCCATTAGTAGGTTATTTCGAGCCAGTTTCATATCCTCACATACACATTCATAAATACACTCTCATATAAACATGTGCGCATTTCTGCAGCAATAACACACACACACATATATATGTGCATGGATGAAAGCACATGCACCTGCATAGACAGCTACACATTTCCAAATGCTTGCACACACACACACACACACACACACACACACGCCAGGACATTGGTGTTTAACGATCATGTTATCCTACACTTGTTGCTAATGAGTGGTTGTGAGATAGGAGGCATTTCCTCTCTGGCTTTTTGTTTCCACAGTGGCCCATTAAGGTTCTCATCAATCATTGGATCACAGGCTGAGACCCTCTTCTGTGGCTGATGGCTGGCGTTGGATCTAAAGCACCTCTCTCTTCCTGGAGCAGTAAGGATTAAGGGCCCATTTGGTTCACGGCCATTTAGAGAATGGGTTTGAGTGCCAGAATTCCAGTTTTGTATTTATTTAATGCACTTTGAAGGGTAATGTTATTTTGTTTATTATTTTCATGTACTAGATACCAGTTGTCAAAAAAAGTTATCTGTACTCTACACGAGGGAAAGAGCCATATGCCAGTAAAGTCGTCAGCATGCTTTAATCAAGGTGTTTGTTGGAAGTCAAACAACATTTAAAACTACTTAAACATTAGGACATTGCAGAGTATCCTCTCTTTGAATAATTTATATTCTCTCAACTTTTCCTCAGTTACCGTTTTCCCTGTTACACTGTACGTTTCAAAAGAAATGAATAGTGAATAATAGTAAAATTATACACGTAGTGAAAGATCTTTAACTGGCTGACACCATGTGTTGTTGGATGACATTGCATTGCACTGCAGCAAAAAAATGAAATTAAGTTCTCCTTTTTACATTACACTTTTTGGCACATATAATTACCAAAAACAAGGTAGGTGTAGCAGGTTCCCAGGTGTTTTCTTCACTTCAAAAACTACACGCAAGTGTACCTAGAAAAATTGATGCTGTTTTTTATGACAAAGGGTGTCACACCAAATATTTATTTATATATATATATATATAAAAATATGCTATAACAACATATTACATTTATGATTTATGCCTTTGGTCTGGATACAAGTTCCCTCCTCTCTCTTCGTCCTCGTGTCTCTCTTTTTATCTCTCTCATTCTCAAGCTCTCTGTCACCCTGCATCTCTCCATCTGTCAGTGTGACTCCCTCTCATCTCTCCCCTGCCAGCCGCCCTTCCTTGCTTCACAAGATTCCCGCCACTTCAATCTCCAATCTTGTTTCACGGCAACTGGTTCTCAATGAGGGGCTCTGATGGTGACGTTGGAGGAGGTGAGGGAGGCGGTTGGGCTTGGGGCTGAGAGGAGGAGTTGCTCCTTCAGAATGGGAGAATATCTGCATAAAGACAGAATGCTCTGAAACTAAGAAGCACACATGAATATCGAACTATTCATGTTCGTTATGTGTGAACACCTCGGTGGGGGTTCCCCTGTCAGTCAGATCAAGTAGGTGGCAATTTCCCACGTGTTTATAAAACTGCAGATGGGAAAGGTCTCTCCAACTGTCATTTATTCTTTGTAATGTGTAATGTAATTCTGTATTAAAGTACACTGACAAATGTTTTTTTTTACACCTGATTGCAATGGTTGAGATTTCTGACATTATTTGCAGAGCTATTCAACCCATGCATGAGCACAATGAAAGGTTAATAAAGGTAATTGATACAGTATGGAATTTTAGCTTTAATAGTGAGGACAGGAGTGTTCTGTATAAAGGGAATCAAAGTTATTGATTGTTCTCATTATTTCTTCAGTGGGAAGATCAGTATAAAAAGCCTTATCATTATCTAATATCCAATGAAACGCAGTCGGATGTGCACATACACTTTGTAAAACATTGATTATCTGACAGTTAAATGGGGCTTTTATAGCTACAGACTGTCACAGACTGTGTGTGTTACTGCTGACCAACCCATTTCAACCCATGACCCTCCACCACCAAGAGGGAGGGCTGCATGTTAAAGAGCTTTCCCCTCCATTAACTCTGTGTCTGCCACCCAGTAAGCCTGCGTGGGAGTGTGTAGTATGAAATATATATTTGTGTGTGTCCGTGTGTGTTTTTAAATGTGTGTGACTTTTCTTTTTATGGTGGTTGCAGTTTTGCCACCATCTTGGCTGGCTTTTGGCCTTTATGTTACAGTAAGCTAAGCTAATTAGCTGCTAGGTTTGGCTTCAAATTTAGTGTGCAGACACTAGTTTGGCGTTGATTGTCTCATCTAACTCTTGGCAAGAACGCAAATAAGTGTTTTTCTTAAAATGTCAAAGTATTCCTTCAAGGGCAAATTAGCTTCTGTGGGAGGTGATAATGTTTCAACTTGAGTGGAAAAGTCAAGGTTGTCCCGAGGCAATTGGACTCCAACAAAAAATAGGCAATCACAATATCACAATCACAAATTACAATGCACTAAGAAAAACTTTTTATATCAATTAGAGAGTGTGAGCGTTCACATGCAGTTACATGCTGCACACAAATGGTTGGTGTGGCATTTGCTGGGTACCTGCTTCTAGTGTTTGTAGTTGATACATTGACAGTGGCACACAGCAGTTCATGTAAAAACACAGAGGAAGACATTAATTTTATGTTAAATCTGAACGCACCTTTGCATGTGTAGTATTTGTGTGCACTTGAATCTTTGTTGTCTAACTGTGCAAATGCAAATGTGAATATGTTCACATACCTGTGCACCCCGCCTTTCGCCCGATGTCAACTGGGATTGGCTCCAGCCCCCCGCGACCCTCTCCGCACGATAAGCGGTTGATGGTGGATGTATGGACATGAGATAGAGACATAAAGGTATTCGCTATCGATGAATGTGAGTGAATGGTGTTTCCTGGTGTGTGTGTGTGTGTGTGTGTGTGTGTGTGTGTGTGTGTGCTGCCACCCACAGTCAGCAGCAGCAGAGTTCAGGTGAAAAGCGAACGGGTCTCTGCTGTAGGGGGTCACAGATCATTCAACTGACCGCATTAACTTGTAACAATGTGTGAGTGAAGGGCTTAACACAGATGAAGGCTCGTTTGCCTTCTTTCTAGTTAGTGAAATAAATCAAACCTTTAGTGGAGTATGCCATGACAGAGGGACTGACCACAGAACAATCAGTTTAGGGCTGAATAAGGGTGAAAGGGACAAGGTCAGAGGCTGACCCCCAAAAGGATGTGAGGGGAAAGTGAGGAAACGAAAGAGGGGAGAAAGCCGGGTTTGCTTCTAGAGATCTTCAGAAAGGAGAAGAACGTATCAGAAAGGAGAGAGAAGGAAGAGAACGAGACGAAGCGGGAGAAGAAAAGGTGGAGTTTAACCCTGATGCCCTGTCTTAAAGGAGGAGAGGATAGAGCAGAGACTAGAAGCACAGCAGGGAGGGGGGGGCAGTGACCCCGGGGATGACCCTCTCTCTTTAGAGGGGTAGTTAACACGAGAAAACTCCTCATGTTCAGAAATAGAAAATGGGTAGTAAATGTGTTTGCAGTCAAATTAGCAGTAAATCTGCAGGTTGACCAAACGTGGAGATGAGATAAAAAAAGAAAAACGGTTTGGTCTTTAAATTCTCCTTTCTTCTTGATGTAGTAAACTACATCTACACCTTGCACGGACAGCAATCTGTGAGTCACTTTGTATTGCATGCTAACCAAAAATGGTTTCCTACACTAAATGATTTGATTTACAGTAACAAAACAGTCATTTAATTTTTATAGCAACTTAATGTAAAACAGGAAACCATCTCAACAAGCCTTACCTACCTCATGCAATGATTTATCCATTATTTCTTTTTACGATTCTCATTGTTTACAATGAGAATATTTAAAATGATTAATTTCTTAGAAACAGCCAAATGAGAAATCAATCCCTCTTGCACAAGAAATCCAATCACATTATCTCAGCTGATCGGAGAGTTCATGCTGTAAAATCTGCAAGATTCATTTCTTGTTGCTTGCCTCATTGTTTTTTTTGCATGATTTAATAATCAGGTTGGAAACAGTTACTGCTGAGTATTATTATGTGTACATGTACAAAAAATCTATAGGAGTGAACACATGTGCTTGTGTTTCTCTCGCCTGAGTGGCATGCAAATGATGATGGCGGAGGTGCTGTGGTTTTCACACTGCTGCCAGTCACAGACCTGTTATCCATGTCTGTCCTCCTATAGTTAATTCCTGTGTGGTAATGAGCTGAGGGAGTGAGTGTTTTTTTATAAATGTATGATGGGGTGGGGGGTGGCCCAGTGTGCATTTATGCATGTGTGCTCGTATATACACTTCAGCGGTTGGATAAGACGGGGAATTAGTGGGGCGGAGGAAGGGGTGGAGAAGGTGTGCGAGGGGGTGTGTGGTTGAGAAGTGATGAAGAGGAAGAAACAAAAAGAGCCTGTCTGTGCTGATTTCTAGTCTCATGTCCGATGCTGTCCGCAGTACAAACTGCACAAGAGAGCAGCCTACACAGCAACTATGATGACCGACATGTTAACTCACACACACTAGCGTGCACTTTTGCAAAGTAACCTTCCACTCTTTGCTGGTAAGCTACAGTTGATGGTTGGCTACCTTGTTAAACCTGCAGCGGTAAGTCAGCAAGCTCTAAAAGGACATGCACACACACAGTTGCTCGCACTCAAGGAATACACAAACCCCTAGATATATCCCAGAGTGAACAAGCCTCCTCACTCCCCCCCTAAAACATTCACAGCCACCCTTGAGCCCCTCCTTTAAACGCCCTCGTTGAACCCACTGGTGTGTGCGGAAGGCCCGCCTTCTCAATGCACATAACAATGTCTGCGGATCACCCGAGGGTCATGCTGGGGCTTTGAGATGTGGGGGGTGGTTGTGTGTGTGTGTGTGTGTGTGTGTGTGTGCATGTGTGCATAAAAGAGAGACAGAGAGAAAGAGAGAGAGACAAAGAGAGAAACCACCATCTACCCAATGTTAAATAATTAAATAAGTGTTCGTTACAGGAGTGCTATTCAAATATAAATAGTAATAAGCATAAACATTTGCAAGGGGAAACACATTAAGTTATTAGCAATAGACAAAAATAATTATAGACATAATTATAGGATATCAGGATATAATGTCAGGACCTACACAGTAAGGTATAAGAGATCCATAGTTAAACGCTTTCTTAAAGTACTGTCAACTAAGAGGTAAGCTTGACGTTTTTAATCAAAATCTCAAGACACAAATTGCTTTCAAAAAGATTTTCAGGTTGTGGAGGCAGACACCTCGGGTGTTCCCTGGTTCCTCCTGCCCATCTTTGCATGGGTCAAGCATCAACCAGTGAACAAAGAGGGAACTGCTGCATGAGAACACGCATTCAAAACGCTCATTCAGCAGCAATCATGTGTGTAACAACACAACATGCTATTCTCATTATCTTTAAATTAGGGCTGGGCACGCACGCATTAATTAATTAATGCGGACAATTGTTTTATCACACGTTAATGCAGGTTTTAAAAAAGTATAATTATATTGAAAGTCTCTTGCTCACTGGCTTTGAACACACATCCAGTCAAACCGTGGCTCAGAGGAGGGGTGGGATGTTGATCAGCCTGCAAATGACCCACCCAAACAAGCAGCAGAGGGAGGCTTTAGCACGTTCTCTCAGGTGCACTCAACAAATAACCTCAGCTAATCTAAACCCACTATGACTGACACAGTTTATGTCTGCAAGGGCATAACAAGAACAAGCCTTGTCATGGGGCTCGGTTGACTCAAACTCATGCAAGTTAGGCTGTGGTGGCGGTAGCTCAGTCTGTAAGAAGTTAGTTAGAAACTGGAAGGTTGCCGGTTTGAATCCAGCTCGGCCCACAAGGACGGAGGGTGGACTGGTAGCTGGAGAGGTGCATATGTGTTGTTGCTATAGATTGAGTTTGTGTGTAAAAATATTGTAACATTAACAACAGAAGTGAAAACACTGAGTTTCCCTTTGTGGGATTGATAAAGAATGTCTTCTTTGTCTTCTGAAAAAAAAAACTTTCAGACTTGTTCAGCAAGCAAGCTGGCAACATTTGTAAATTACCAGCACCATTTAACTAGTGCTAGGGAAAAGTGCTGTTTGTGAGTTTCCACAATGTAAATATTTAACAGGACGACAACAGGAGGGGATTCACATGGCAGAGCCTCCCTGCAAAACTAGATGTAAATCAGGTGAAGTTATATAGCCCTTAATTTTAATTTAAGTTAAATAAGCTACAGCTGTGTAGCACACAGAAGCCATTGTCATGGTTACAATCCATAGAGCGCCTGCCGTTTACTCGCATCTCCTTGACTGAACATATTTGAGATCCCTCTTTTGGCTCAAAACGAAGAAATGTGATTTTCTTATACAACTTTTTAAGATATTATGCACAGTACAGTGCTGAGGTGCAAAGGTTGAGCACTCAGTTGAATACAGTGTTACTATCTGCATTATCTACGGCCAATGTAACAGTACTGGCTGTAAACCCTTTGCTTCTCAGGGAGGATGTATCACTATGAAAAGAGTATGATGGAAGCGAGAACACTACACTTTATTTGTGTCTTTAACATTAAGAAATGTGTTAAATTAACAATCGTCAAGAGATAGTTTGACATTTTATAGCATTTAGTCATAAATTACTATTATAGTTCCAGATACCATATTTTTTGCATAGACAGTGCGGTATAGGATCTTTATATTTACTTGACCTAGTTCCTGTTCATCTGTCTGCACTCCTTTATTGCCTGCCGTGAGCCACAAATGGCAGAGCACACCTGTGTTATACACTCTGCCATGCAAGAGACAACAGCACAGCACTGTTAACACACACCTGGCATTACTCTGCTGTGATCACGTTCAATACAAAACCAGATTTCACAAGGTCCGTCTCAGCCCTCACTTTTTGTCTCTGGCTTTTTTTTATTGAATCCTTACATTCTGTAATATAATGTATTAATACAATTATTTCAACAACAATTATTGCCAGCACTTTCTGAGGTGTGTTTTTGGCCAGGGGGGGTACTAGGAGGATAGTAGGAGGCTGTGAAAGCTTTATTACAGATACATTCATTACAGATCAAAGTTTGTTTCTTGCACTGTGAAAAAATAATAATACGTTTAAATACGTTTGTGGCTTCTATTTTGAAGCTGTACCAGGCCCGATAAATTAAGTCATCATTGTGGGTAATAAAGGCAGCAGGTTTTGACAAGGAAGACTAATATGTTGAATAAGAAATATGATGTCTCTGGTTCTGCTGGGTTTTAAAAAAAAATTGCCCAGTGGGAGTCGAACGATACTAAATGACTGCAAGTACTCTTTTAAACAAAAACACTGACTTAAGTCTTAGCCATTCCACAAAGTCTGACCTAACAGGATAACTGTAACATATTCAAGTTTGTTATTGTCATATGTATAACAATTACAGAGAAACAGTTATTGGCAATGCAATTCTTAATTTCCAGGCTCCCTCCAAAGTGCTGTAACAATATAAAAAGAAAATCACTTAGTAAGAGGCAAGAATCAGAGTTATAGTGAGTTCAAAATGCTTCGTTCTTGCAGTAGGGAGAAATACACAACACCATAGAGGCTGAATTAATCCACAATTGACCCAGAATCAATTATCTAATGTTTATTTGTTTGTTAATCGTTTGGTCTGATCATACCAGCACTTAAAAAAGCTAAATTATAGAAAACAAGTCTTTTGTAAATCCATGAACATCCATCTTTGGTGAACATGCTATTGAGGTAGTATTATCAAATCTCCTTGGTATATGAGGGAATACAAAGGTCACATACATACATTTTTTTTATTTTCATATGTGAAACTATTGAAGGAAATGCACATAATGCCTTTTTTAAATGTTTGCAAGATTTCATTCATTATTATTACTATTATTATATATTCATTCATTCATTTGAAAGGTGGAAACATGGCCCTTGTATATTTTACTTTCTTCTCACACACGTTCTATAAACACACTGGGACACACACACACAAACACACAGAACCTTATGCATAAATGTCCAAACTCAACAGATGTTCTTGTCTTTATTAACGAATGACCATCTATGGCCGGTTAACATTCATGCCATTTATCATGATATGAAACTGCTGTTAACAAAGATGGCTTTCTAGGAATGGTGACAGACATGACAAATATTTCATCACTTCTCATTTCCCCATTGCCCTACATATCCTCCGATGAGCGTGTGGTGTAAGTGCAGTGTGTGCCATGGTGTGTGTAGGAAGTGCGTAACCTCACAGTTTAGAAGTTGCCTTGGGGAGTTGGGGGCTGGGAGGTCATGTTTTAGGAGATTGTCCTTCAACATTAGGTCCCTTTTAAAGTTTAACCTTAGTGGCGGGCAGAACCCACTGTGTGGAAGTGTCCCTGAAGAGCTGTCATTTGTATCTATTCCTGATCTCTGACCTTCATGAAGAAATGCAAGAAATACAGAACTCTAACAAAAATCTATCATGTTGCTGAACATATTGTTTAGAAAACAAATCCCTATCATGCAGCTTCTTCTCTTTACTTGTCCTTGTTATCTCAGCAATATATCATCCTTTCCTGACGTTAATTGTAATTGAATAATAAATTAGATAAACCCTGTTTCTGCTCTCTGGGACACAAAGGCAGGCTGGGAGGAGGAGAGAAGAGAGCAGAGAAGCAGGCTAATTAATGACTTGAGATAGACCTGTGTTCAAGCTTGGATGGTCTCTGGATTCACCAAATCATGCTGAGGTACTGCCTCAGTGATGCCTTTGCAGAAATGAAATTCTAATAGATGTTGACTTAGACCTGCAGTGCTGAAGTACTCAAATGTGGTCTTTGTCTCAGGCCTAACACGATCAGACTAAATGAAGAAGACAGAGTTAAAGAATAGTAATGTTCATGGAAATTGCAGAGCAGTAGACTGTAGAATGTAGACTTTGCTATGGAGAAGAAGACCTTAAGTGAATTGCTGATTTTAAAATGTATTTTCTCATGTGTAATCTTTCCCTGCTGCCGGACNCCCCAAATGCATCTTGGGGGTTGTAGTTAACTTCCCTCGTTATAATTAAAGATTTTTTTTATTGTATGAGACTTGTCTCTGTCCAAGGAGTGTTTTGACTTGTCTTAGTTTTAGACACTAGTCTAGCCTTTCAAGTCCTGGTCTCACTTGAGTCCAGCTGGACTATTTTATCTTAATACACACACGCTCATGGAAATATATCAAACTTTCTTAGTTTGTAACATTCTTTCAAATTTTGCTCTGAGTGAATTGTACATTCTCATCAAATTGAATAAGCACTGTTTTGTTTCTTTGACTCAGTCTTGACTTGGCCTTGGCTTGAGTGGGCTTGACTACAGTCCTTTGTACCTATAACTGTTCGTGAGAAAAAAATAAGGAACAAGAGAACGAGTTTACACTAAGAGCATGAACACAAATGGAGAGGAAAGGAATAGGTCAAGGAGACTGGGAGGGCAGATAGAGAGGTTGGCTGACAATGCCAGTTGTGAAGAGGAAAGACATCAGATTAGGCCAGAATTTAATGATGTTTGACTGAAAAGCTTCGCCAAACACAATTAGCACTGTGTAACATTTACTTAGTGGTCCATATTATTTGGGATATTTGTCTTCTCAGGGCAAATATGATGTACAATTCATTTGACATTCATCTGCAATTTACTTCATAATGTGTTTGTTCTTGCCAACGGGGTTTGCCGTACATAAGAAAATGCATAATTGCCCATCTACATGAAACGGAGATAATCTTTCAAGTAAAGGCTTGGTAAAATTGCCAGGTAGCCATGGAAACAGAAGAGGCAGGTATGTGTATGTGTTTTCACGCACATGCATCAGAGGATATCCTCAGCAAATATGCCAGATATGCTTAACACTTAAAAAGGAAACACAAATTACAAAGAATGCAGTTAAAGATAATGTTTGAAGCACGCACATCGTTGGAAATGGTGCAAGTAAAAGGCTAGGCTTAAGAGATACGTGTGTTTTAAGTGTCAGTGTTAAAGATTTAAATAGCTCTTGCCTCTCTAATGTGTTTAGGTAGTCTGTTCCAAGTTGAACGTATAGAAAAACTGTAGCTCCACTTTTCTTTTTGGTGGGGGTTTGAGTAACTAAAAACCAGTAGGGGATATAAGAGCTTTTGACAGAACAAAAACAACATGGAATCTGTGATGTAGTCTGGTCCCAAGTCACTGAGAACTGTTGCTTTAGGTTTGATCCAGGGAGTCACGTTAATAACACCCCGAATAAAGATTACTAAAATATTGCACATGTAATTGTAGCACTATTATGGGTAATTAACTAAGAAGTATTGTGTAGATAACAAGAGGCGCAAACACAATGGAGGTGGCAGTAGGCTTTTTGAATGAGGGTTTTTGCGCGTACTAATGGTTTCCACCATGGAGAGTCGAGAGGGGAAGCAGCCACTGTGTAAAAAACCTTAGTCCCATCCTGCCTAAGATTGTAAGTATTTGGGAAAGCACATCTGAAAAACTGCTTTGGGAAACCCCAGCAGAAACAGCTACAGTATACTGGAATGACCCAGACATGAGGAAATGCCAGCAGATCGTGCTTCATCCAGCCAGAAGAGAACAATCACCGGCCGGCCACAGCGTGCTCGGTCGCCCCGTGATGTCCTCTCCGTGGCCCTGTACGCCCCAACGCCCCAGTCCCTCTCTGATACCCACAATGGGTTGTGTTGTTATTACGACTGGCGCTGTGAACAGTTGGTGATCATTCCCACGGGCTGGATGAATTTTACACTGGATCCATGCACTACTGCAGCAGGGGCTCTCCGCAGTGCCATGCAATTTTCTAAATTCTTCCATCTTATGGAGAAAAGAAGTCAGGTTGAAACAATATTTGATTTATTGGCCTGAATGTTAATACAACAGTATTGCCAGAGCTTCTAGGATAATACAAGAGCCCAACAATTCTATTCATATAGTTCATAAAATAATTTAAATAAAATAATTGTATTTCTATATTTATTGGATATAAAATAAAATTACCAAATACTTTTTATTTCTCTACCTCTTCTTTCATTACAGCTGTGTCTCCTTCTCGCAACAATACCAGCAGCCATCTCTGCACAACACTTGGCGGTTTGCACCTTTTCAAACGTATTAAATACAGATGTTGTTGCCCTCAAGTGAAATTGCTTTTAGGCTTGTTAGACCACATTGCGTGTATTAAATAAATGTATTTGCATGTTACCTTCCCACTACTTTGCACAATAAAATTGAAACACCCAAAATTTCATATTCATTAATGCAAAAGTAGTAAATGAACAACAGGTGTTAGGATTTTGGTTTCGTACTGTTGTTTTTCCTGTGTTTATTGGATATTGTTATGGTTTTGGAGTTTTGGAGTCTTTATTATTTTGGTTCTTTCGTTTTAAGTTTCTTAGTAACTGTCTTGTCTCTCATCTTAGTTCTCGGTCCTGTACTTTAGTTCATGTTTTCCTATTCTGTGTACTCTGATGGTCTGTCTTAGTCCTTAGTCCTTTATCTCCATGTCTTAGTGTAGTCTTGTCTCCGGTTTGGCCCCGTCTCTGTCTGTGTCCTGACTTTGCTGTCTTTCCATGTTTTTTATGTTTTTACTTTGGTAGATCTGTCCTTGTGCGTCCTGTGATCTTTACTTCCTGTTTTATTTTGGTAATATTCTGTACATGGTGTCCTTGTCTAGCTTTGCTTGTTTACCTGATGTGTCTCAGCTGTGCTTCTCTCCCCTGTTGTCCATCTCTGCCTGCCTGGTCTTGTTAGCCTCATGTCTGTCACCTGTGTTCTCCCACCCTGCTCGTTTGTCCCTGGTGTATATATGTTTGGTGTTTCTCTTTAGTCTTTGTCTGGTCATTGTTTGTGTTACCCTTCCTGTCTGTCGTGTTCGCTCTAACTCCTGTTGTCAGCTTCGCTTGTCTAGTCACCCTGTTCCATTGGATTTTGGATTTCTGTTTGGATTACCTGTGTTGGATTTTTGTTTTGTTCTCTTTTGGCTTTTCATGGACTCAGTGTGTAAGTGCCCATATGGAAAAGAAACAGAAAAAACTTATAAAAATTTCCTATTGCCTACAATAGTAAATGTTTATGTTTTATTTGCATTATATGTCTCATGAGAGTTATATGTCTCATATCATGATTTACTCATGAAAGTGGCCACTTTTGCATTTTTCTCATACAAGATAATTATATGAATTAAGTATGAATCAAACAAACAATATCTATGCTATTTATAAGGAAAGTACATGGTAAAGTATGTTTTTCATATATGTTCCAGATAATTTTTGCATTTTAATTTACTATTTAAAACATGTCTTATTTATAAATACATATGCATTTTATATATTAATATTTACAATTACATGTATCTTTCTTGTGTGGAAAGTACATCTAATTTAAACGTAAACTTTACTTTCTTTATATGTATTTTATAAGTTTGTTATATGTCAAGCCAAGTAAAATGGCCATATATGTATAAAAACATATACTTTTTAAATATGAAATATATACCATTTTATATAGATTTTTTGTATGTA
>JAPMOB010234479.1:0-16678 GCA_029875015.1 Lepomis gibbosus | reverse complement strand
CCGTTGTTGCTGCAGCGGTCTGTGTGACGGCGGGAGCAGAGGGGTCTGTGAGCGGGCGGCTGGCCGGCCTCACACGCTCCTCCGCGCCACTTGCGGAGCTCCTCAACTCCAAAAATATTCATTCTTTTCATTCTTCCTTCACACTTTTGTTCCGCTATCACTTCTCATAAAACTGTCAATATTCGAAATCTACACAGCTGATTTCTCACCTCAAAACTTCTCAGAAGTGGATTTAGTGATGAAATTCAATACGAAAACTGTAAAATATAAAACTTTCTGCTGCTGGCCTCTGTCTGGTGCAATGATGATGCAGTGAATAGTGAATATTCTGTCAGGCCAATCAGCAGTCTGTCGTGATTTCACGTTACATTTTAGTTACATTTTAGTTTCCCTCAGCTCGCTTGGAACCTCGACGGGGGTGAGGTAATATGAAAAGAAGTACAGGTACAACTTTTCTACAATGGAAACCCAGACAAAGTCGAGTCGAGCCAAAGGGCCTCCGCTCAGACTAGCTTGGCCTGACCCCCACTAGCCGTTTGGCAAGCTTTATGACGTGTTTGCATTGTGATGTCACAAGTAGAGGAATGGAAGGGTTGGACTACAAACGACCTGTTTTCAAGTGGTTCAGAGCACAGCTTTCTGTGGGAGATGGGAACTCGATTTGAGCTGAACTTTGGGCTTTTTCACTTTGCAAACCTGTTACATGCACAAAAAATATATATAACTCAAAAGGAGAGGGAAAAAGCCAAAAAGCATAATACACCTCTTTAAAGTATATTGTTTGTGCTACAGCATATTCTTCCTCTGTGACAAGATTGTTTTTATACCACTTATTTTCCTACATTCATAGCAATACTTTTGAAGAAAACCCATAAAACCCAAAAGCAACATTGCATCAGTCCATCTCTCAATACTTCTCGACTTGCCTACCTATTCTGTGCCCTAAACCCATTGGTTTTTCCTGAAGATGTAGGCTACTTCTTGACAAACATGACATGTACAGGACTTCTTTAAAAAAGGCTAAATCATTTCCTAAAACAGCTTGGCACTGTAGTTTTCACTAAACATTACTCAAACATTTGTTAGGGACTATCTTCAGCGGCGGATTGATTTATTGCAGATTTACAGCAGCAGGATAGAGTATGTGGACTGACTGAGATAAACAACAGGGTGAGTGTTCATGTTAATGACTTATCATGTCACCCAATGCAACAGTGTGCCTCATTGATGTGTTTTTAATAGTTTTTGGACAAAAGTAGAGCTCTATGGCACAGAGGAATCATATATTAGAGAGACAACTTGTGAGTAAGACAGATTTATTGTTTTAGTCTTTTCATGGGATCAGTTGTTATTTCGCAACAGTAGGGCATCACATTTGTTATCAATTTGTCTTAATTTCCCCAAACTGGGTCTTATACACAAAACTGCCAGACTTGTTTGTGTATCATTCATAGTCACTCATCAAATAGCTTTTGACCTAAACCTAAAAGATAATAAGGTTGTTTCAGAGATTTTTTCAGTGGATTCCGTTTTGCTGTTGCTGTTTCATTTCTTCAACTTTAGCTTTAAGGTTTGATTCTACTAAAGCATTTTTTAAAAATTTAGTACGATTTCTTGTATTAATATACATCTGAAAACATTGTAATCTCACTCTGAATTTTTGAGGAGTAACAGAAATACTGTTTCTAAATGGATGAGTGCGCAATAAGAAAAGCATAGGATATCACCAGAAATATCCTTTAAATTAGATTCTTGTGTTGTCAAAAAAATCTGAATGTACTTTTTAGCCACATCTACACATCAATGTTGTGGGAGTGTCACATCAATGTTGGTTGTGTCACATAGAAGTTATTACCAGAGAAGAATTTACCATAGAAATGATGAATATTTGGAAAGAAAATAATGAAAATGTGCACCAAATAAATTGAATAAACCTTAGCAAGCTATCTGATTAGATGTTATCTTTCAGGAGCAGACTGATGTTGTGGAAATCTTTGAGATAACGGAGTTTGTGCTGGGGAGTCTGTGGTGGTTCTTGTGAATTAAATTCTTGTGTTTCTACTGCTCATCTGCCATGTGAAAAGAGGGTGATAAGAGCTTTATGTCACTGCTTCTATCTCAGTATAAATAATAAAATGGACAAAGAGCAAATAAGGATCAAGTTAACAAAAGCGCAACACAGAAGGCAGCAGACATCTTGCTCTCCTCTGACAGCGCTGGGATTTGTGTCACTTCTTCATGCTTTATTGGGCTGATCTATTGTTCCTGCAGCTATTCAAGTGTGTTACAGCAGGGGTGAACTTGTGATGCGGAGTTCAAACTTTTACAGATAGTGTAAAACGTCAACAGGATTCATGTCAGGGAGTACAGCACAAACTATAATCATCATCTCCACCATTCTATCAAAGAAAAGAAAGGAATTGCATATCATCCCATCCAAGCCATCACCGACTGACTGAGTATTCGACGACAGCTCCAGTAAATTATGAAATCAGTGAATTCCTGCCACTGGCCTCCTTAAGCTGCAGGATAATTAGCAATCATCACAAAGCAAGGGGACGGAAATACTCTATTCTTCTCCGCTGTCAACTTTTTATCTCCATGTCCGCTCACACAAACAGGGTTCCCACTCTGAGCCAATTGGCTGAATCAGGCTTAATAACAACCTGACAAACTCGCCCTCCCCCACGCACAAAAGGGAGGTGTCATTTCATCAACCTACGGTGACCCCACCAACGGGTAAATAGTCCCTCCAAAATGGAAGAAAAAAAAAAGAAAAAAAAACTTGTCACTATCGCCGCCACATCATTAGAATCTCAGTTTGTCTTTTTCTCCTGCCATCTTCTACTCCCTCCCTTTATGAACTGTCGCTACCTATGGTAACGGCAGCTGATGCGTTTCTTGACGGAGAAGCGAGGTACAAATAAGAGAGGGGAAAGAAGGAGGAATGGAAACACAATCAGCGATGATGATGATTCCATTGGTTATTTATAATCAGATGAGGCTGAGGCCTTGCGGGTCATTACTTGATTATCCATCTTGAGAGGATTGTCAAGTTCTCACTCCTCCAAGATTTTATCCGCCTACACATTGTGGTCTTGCCACCACCCCCCACCACCACCACCAGGATCCTCTCACAGACTTCTATCCTAGTCAGTCTTCTTTGCAACATACAGTCTCATCACCAACTGTGCCTTTAGCTTATTCTGTATTTTGCCATTCCGCTGCACTGTTTTTCTTTCCCCTAAGTGTATTCTTAGGGCAATCAGACAATTGATCTATTAGTTAGTCAACAATTTTGATGATGAATTAGATGTTTTGAGCAAAAATGACAAACATTTGCTGGGTCCAGCTTTTCAAATGTGAGAATATGCTGAGTTTTCCTGTTTTATATCCTTGTAAATAGATCAAATCTTTTGCTGTATTTTTTTTGTATTTTCATACATTTTCTGGGCTAATCAAGTAATCAATTATTCAATACATTAAGGAACAGATGAATAAATAATGACAATAGTATTAAGTTATAGACCTAGACCCAGCCTGGTGTAAAAGTCACTCTATTTGTTCTCTGTGTCATGCTGTTTATTCTATAATGCCTAAAGTCTACACTTTACACATATGCTTAACGAACCAAATATCAAGGATACTTTTCATGAAGTAGACCGACGGTAAATCATAGATGTATTTGTAAACCTTGAGATCTTACTGCCCAAATAACTAATACCAAAAGACTGGGATTTTAGTAAGACAAAAATTACTTTGCACAAGGTATTTATTTTTATATGTCAATGTTCAAATACGCACCGATGTCACTTTTTTTCCTCTTTATTTCAATCACGGCTCAAAAACAGCAGTCAGAGAGTCTGTTTAACTTTGTGAAGTAATTTGAAACGATCACAGGATTCACTGACCAGTCAATTATGAAAATTGTTGTAATTAATGTTCTGTCATCTATGACGTAAAAATGCCGAACAATGAAATAGTGTCCTGGGCTCACAGAAACATCACTGATTTCCACTTCTCAAATGAGAGAATTTGCTGCTTTTTGCTGTTTTATATAATTGTAAATTGAACATATTTGGCTTTTGATCTGATAAAGATGTCACTTTGGGTTCTGGAAAATAGCGAGCAACATTTATCGTGATTTTCTGAAATTTTAACACTTAAATCTCACAGTAATTAGGAAAATAATAAACAGATTAATTTGATATGGAAAATAATTATTATCTGTAGCCCTAGTTTCATTATCGTCATGAGTAATGCCACAGTTTTAGCTTCTTGTACAAGAGGTGTAAAAACGAGTCCCATGTGCAGCTGACTCACAGAAAAGCAGCATGGAAGCAGCTCCACTGCAAATTAAGAGTTTCACTACTTGCAGGGATGCATTCATGAACTGGCAGAAACAAGAGGGGAGGGGAGAGACAGAAGAGAGAGAGAGAGAGATGACAGACATGAGAATCAGAGTTTCTTTAGAAGAAAGTCATCCTAACACATGTAGCTCCAATCATGTCATTGTCCAAGCTGTCCACTGCTCTCTCTGGACAGCCGTTTAGCATAAAAACAGAGTGGCTTTTTTTGGTGGCTGCCTCTGCTCCCGCTCCCTCTATGCCATATCTTTCTCTATCCTTTACTCCTCAAAAAGTTGCTTTTGAGTTTTTCAAAGAGCGCGGTGCCATTGAGCTGCAACAAAAGCCAAGGATAGCTGACTATTGGGCCCTGATGAGGTCCACTCCCTCATTACCCAGCAGCAGAAAACATTTGATGCTTTTTTTGTTTGGCCCGGAGAATTGACCAGGCCTCAAAGAAATGCGGGGGTGGGAAGGCTGAAAAAGAGACGAAGGGGGGAGAGAGGGGGAGAGAGGGAGGGAGGGGGAGGAGGGGAAAGGTTGTCGTTCATTCAACCGTGTGTGTCTTACAGCCTTGTGTGGAGGGAAAGAAGAAAAGAGGGAGGGAAGGATAGAGAGGTCGAGAGAGAGAGACGGGGGAGAAAAGAGAGAGCTTAAAACACTGCCTTTATGCTGGCAAGTTCTGGACGACTCTTCTGACATCAAAGTGTTTTCACTAACTGGGGAGCTGCAGTGTGTGTGTGTGTGTGTGTGCGTGTGTATGTGTGTGTGAGTGTGAGTAAGGGGGTGTATCTGGTGATTTTATTCATTCTTGGGCAGTCGGGGGGGGTACATGACAATGTGAACACCCTAATTACACCTAATGATCTATTCCCTTAAAGTGTGACCGCCTTGGGCCAGCGATGGTTTGTTCTGAGAGGTCGTTCTCACAACCTCCCCCTGCCTCGGCTGCTCCTCTTGGGGAAACATCTTTTGAGTTGGAGGCCCCACCTTTCGTGATCCAGGACCCCACTGGACCCCCCACCCTCAACCCCTCTCGAGCTCTGTTGAGGCCTAAAACCGAACCGCTCCAAAACTCCATCTGTGGTACCTGCACCTGGCCAACAGAGGCTACCCATGTTGGTAGCAACGCAGAGATGAAGTGGACTCCATGAAACTAAGGATATCAGTTAGACAGACAAAGCTCTGTACTGGCTTAACAACTATAAGAGAATATATTTTAATATGGCTATTACTTAATAAATGACCAAATGGTTTAGGACCAAATACCTTTCTTATCTTCTGGTATAATATCAACTCAGAAGTTCTCAAATGAATTAGCATTGCACACTTTTTTTTAATTCACACATTCTTCTTGTCAAAACTAGGTGCCTACATCACCCACAGTGCAATCTCGACCTGCAACATTTGGGTCGGAGATTCTGGTGTGTTAGGCTAGTAGCGGCTATTGTAACCTCGAGCTGTAGCCTCAAGCACAGATGAGGAACAGACTACAGAGATCTGGTAAGCTCCCTTTTTTCTAACTCCACATGCGAGACTATTTTCATTTTCAAACTTGTAGTCTTCAGCCCCAAGCAGCATTGACTTTGGAGACAGCAGCCAACATAGGCTTTATACAAAAAATGTGATTATGGTATTACAGGTATTACTTGGTATCAGACCCAAAACAATGTGGGACGAGTTTCAAGATTTACACTAGAAATCTGATTTCTTATGCTATTTTCTTTTCTTTACATTTTCTTTGTTTTTGTTATCCATTTAATGTAATTTATTCTGGCCCTGATGTGTTGCCTTATGTGAACCCTAACATCAGCATCAACAGTGTACTACTGAGGAATAAAAACATGTCTGTGTTCAAGTAAACAAGTTAGTAACTACTCATATCTTCATAAAAGGACTGTCTGAGAATATATTTCAATGCGCAACATCTCAAAATTGTCTTTCAAGCATTGGGATGTTACAAATGAGAAAACGAGGCAGAACATCAACAGCCGAGTGGGTTGATAAATAGTGTAACAGAGGCAACAAGTAAGAAAATGAGGCTTTAAATATAAATGTCAGTGAAGTTACAAGTGAGAGCGACATTTCGGAATTAAGTGTCAGATTGCAGGTGGCCTGCTTTACAAATTAATACATACAGCATAGGATAACACACACACCTGCGCAAATACATTTGTGCTTGATCAAACAGATCTGACATGTGCACACTCTTATGTTAAAACACTGGATATCATCAGTTAGGCAGCAGGAAATAACAAGCCAAGGTGACTGGATCAATTAGAAATTAGTCGATAAATACAGAGCCAGAATTCATTCCTCATGTTCAAAAGGAGTAAAATTGATTTGTCCTTTATTAACTCTATTAATTGTTCAGTTTTGTAGAAGCGAGACACTGATATGAAAGAAGTGAGGTACGCCCTCAAGGCATACAGTGAGTGGCACTGCCCTGCCAATAAATGCTCTGGAAGACAATGATAGTCATCAAACATCAACATCCATTTGATTTGAACTGGCAGGCTGCCGGCTCTTCACAGGCAGTCCTTCTCACCAAGGCCTTCGCTGGAGGACCACATCCCTCTCATTCCTCAATTTGTCTTTCTCTCTTATCCTGTTTTTATTTATATATTTCTTTTTCTCTCATCACCAACTGCACAGCAAATTTTTAACAATGGCACAGAAAAAAAGAGAAGGCGAGAGGATCAAAAGAAGGGTTAAAGACAGCAGGAAATCCAGAGATACTCAAAGTTGCCTCAGGGTTGTTGTCATGTTTTCCCCCCTCAGCAGCATTGTGCGCAACTGCAATCGAACAAGCGCAGGGAAAATAAAGTCACTATTCTGCTACCAAAACACAGAGACCTGACCTTGGGTGAGTAAAGCCAGCGAGCAGAACAGGATAGTAATAGAATAAAGAGCGGGTATAGAGGAGTTGAGACAGGATGGACCATGAAAAGTGGAGTGGAGAGGGAGGACAGTTTGTGAGAGAGAAAGAGTGTCTTAGTTACAATACTGGCAGTGTCCATTAAAAAAAGCCCTTAAACCCTGTATTTTACAGAACTCTGAGCTTTGCCATGGTTACAAAGAAAAAGAAGCCTAAAGAACTGAATAAATTCCCTGATGGAGTTTACAGAGATGGTAAAAAGGACAATAAATTACAAAAGACTGAGTAAATGAAAAAACTAATAAACAAACTAAAAAGTGAAAAGCAGTCAGGGACTTTTAGTTGCAGTGTATGCTTTCCATATCTGGAAAGTGTATTTACTCAAAAGTTTGTACTTGATATAATGATTTCTTAATTTTAAGATTAGGAAACTGACTGATTTAGGGGGGAAAGGTGCTCAGGAAAAAGGGGGTCCCAACTAATCAGAAGTCAATAGTTAAATAAAGACGTCAACCCAGGCGGACGGAGGCGGTGGATTAACCTCTACCACTCCAGCTCAGGTGATAGGGAGGAGAGGTCAGAGGCTATTTTTACTTGTTAACATTCACTCCCTCGCTGGCTATAGAAAGACACTCAGGCATGAACATACCGAGTGAGCTGCATCAGGGTCCCTGCAAGCATTAATTCAATCTATTAAGGGTCAGCTAGTTAGCAGTGTGACCCCGCTAAAACACGCTTTAACTTTACAGAACAGGCCGCTATAGAGAACGCCTTGCACCCCCAAAAAAACCCCCGACCCTGAAAACCAGATGGTCTCACAAAGGGGAACATGGAACCCTGAAAGAGAGGAGGTAGTGTGGGGCAGAGAAGGACAACAGGCATTCAGGACCTTGATGAGGGTGGATTAGAGAGGGCAAGGGTGCTGCTGGGAGAGTGGGTGGGGAGAGGGGTGACTCCAAAGCCTCCCCGGTTGTAGTGCGCTTACATTTGCATGCGTGCGTTTGATGATACAGTGGAGCTCTGATGACCCTGAAACTGTCTGTGGCCTGGGTGCTGCAGATCAACCATGTGGCTCTTGTTAAAGCACCTGTGTTGCAATTTCCCACTATTTGTTTATTATTTCGGTACAGGTACATGTAATGGGATCATAATAATATCACAACAACATATTAATTACCATATCTAGAGCTTGACCAACAATGGTGATTTAAGGCCAAACAGGCTAATAGTGATGAAAAATCAAAAACAAGCCATGGCACACTGACATGAATTTACTGCAATATATTGTGAACAACATGTTTCGCCTATGGCTTCTTCAGGTTCACTCAGTGAAATTTCAGGAGCACTCACAGGTGTGCTAAATGGGTAGTGTCAAGGTAAGACTAATGTGAAGCTAACTGACAAGGAAATATTGAGTCAAAACCATTCAGTTTTGCTACAAAAACAAACTTTGCCCTTAGACATAACACACAAGCCCTCAAAAACACACACACTGCAACAAATTCTTACACACTGGTGAGATCAATTCAAAACAATACTACAAAAACCAGTAACAAGTAATGTTGCTTGTTATTCTCCCCCTCAAAAACACTGAGGGGGAGTTTAGATGCTGAACACAAAAAAAGAAACAACAAATGTATACGTTTGAAATTTTTTTATTCCTTAGTGTGCTATACAGTTCAACACACCAAACAAAAAACTATTCTGCCTGTGCGTCCTGTCTTTGGTCTGGGACAGGCCAGAGATTCTCCTCTCTCCTCCTCCTCCCTCTGCGTCCTCCACCATCTTGTTCACCTCCTCCTCTTCATCTGCCCTATTCCTGCCTCACCTACTCCTACTCCTCATCTTCCTTCTATCCCATTTCCTACTGTTCCTCTTCCTTCACTGCTTACTCCTCTTCATACTGCTCCTCCTTCTTCTCTCCTATCCTCCACCTCTTTTCCCCCCTCCTCCTCTATGGTATGCTCTACCTCTCCCTTCAGATTTTTCTGGATCCATTGTTCCAAAACTGAATGAACTGACTCGGGCCCTTTTATCTATCTATTGAATCTTCTGATGTGCGTGTTATCAATTTTGACTCTTCGTGTTTCCACCTGGGTAGCTGTGTGCTAATTGAGCTCAACCTATGTGATCTTGAGTGAACAATAGCGAATGTCAGTGCTTTCTCAATGACCAAATGGTGTAGGCAATGAGAAATGAAGGGATTTACATGTAGAGTTCAGGGGAAAGTGTGTGCTTTTTGAAAAACGGGAGTAATGGTTTTGAAATTTTAGTTCAAAGACCTGGTTATAGTGTTTAAGCAAATGAGAAATAGTGTAATAGTTGCTGTAATAGTTCCTTGTCAGTGAGCTTCATATTAGTGTTTTTATTGATTTATGTGAAATGATGCCATTCTTGTAACTCATGTATGTTTTTCTACATATATGACACAATAAAACATTATAAAAGTAATGCTGTGCAGTGATTAAAAAATGGAATTGCGATTAATTATAATTATAAAGTAGTGTATTGCGCACTTTTAATTTAAAAGTACCACTTTATATACAAAAGTACAATAATATGTGGTTTGCAAACTCTTTAAACAAATAATGTGCTTTTTACCAGCAGTATTTACAGAGGCAATAAAATATTGCTTGTAAATCTCAACTTAAACAATAATGCAATCCAATCAAATCTAAAACCAAAGCTATTTGCCACTGCCATGGCATTACCTTGTGTCTAGCTTGTTAAAGAGCCACGATCATAACATCATAACAGGCACCTTCTGAGCAACATTTTAACATTATACAAATCTGTTTTCTTGTTTTTTTTCTGAACAGGTATCAGCAGAAACATCTTTCTGAAGCATAAACAGTCTATGTTCAGTAGCAAGTGTCCCTGTTAGAGTGAGGTGAAGTGGTTGAAGGCAGCAGGTGGTTCCCGTGAAACTGTCTCACGCACATGCCCGCCCGCTGCCAAAGTTGAATTGTCTTGAACTTTTTGTAGGTGATGCGCTGCACAAATCATTGGAAGAGGGACTGATCTTCGCTGTTTGAGTTTTAATAGCATGCAGTGTGTAGCTACCCACTTCACTATGGCATTTGATCGCTTGTCCTGCTTTTGTTTATCTACTTGTGCCACACACTGCATCCAGCATAGTCTGCTGAGGCCTCCCTCCACTGCTTGTTTGGGTGGGTGATTAGCTGGCTGATTAACATCCCATCCCTCCTGTGACCCATGGTTTGACTGTATGTGGATTCAGCCAAGAAAAAATGTTATATGGCCCCGGTGACTAAACAATACAATGTCAATATTTACTTCTTCATAACTGATACATGTAAGCCACACAATTTATAGTCACAGAAAGAATAGTATATCACATTTGGGTTATTGTACTTCATATCCACCTACTCATGACTGTGTGTGTGTGAGTTTACATGTTAGGGATGTTGACAGAAAGAGTCGTCCTATGTGTAAAATTAAACCCTGTCTCTGCGTTTGTTGTTTGCCTGTCATTTTGTCTTACAAATAGTCAAGAATACGCACTGCATTTGTGGCAGTTGGATATTGCTTACCTTTACTATTTAGACTAAATACCAATAAAAGATGCAAGAATGCCGGCCTTCTCTGTTGCAAAATGCATGACAAACAAATTATTATGCAATTATTTATTATCATGATCACTCCAAACACATCAATGATCATCTGAGGTGCAGGCAGGATAATGGCGCTACCTGCTTAAATTGCAAAGTAGATTTTTCGCTGGAAATGCTAACCACCACATCGCTCCTCTGCCACCACAACACTCCCCCCACCCCCCACTTTTGAAATGCAAGCAGTCTGGGTCAGTCCCCCAGCTCGTTCTCCTATCTCTCATTCACATTACCTGTACTCAATCCCGCTCTTTTCCATCTCTCTCTATCTTTCCCTCGCTCTCTCTGTGAGTCTTTCACCGTGCCCTGGTATGATCAAAGACAGCTTTGTGACACTGTGTGTGGCATCCAGGAAGCAGGATACATCAAACCGCTAAAGAGCAACTTGCAAAAAGACAGACACAGAGGGACCGAGGCGCACATGCAAGGGTGTGTATGTTATGTGTGTGTAATAAACAAATGAATAAATTAACAACACAAGAGAGAGGGGTGACTTTGTCTCTACCTTCAGCACGTCGATGAAAGGTAGGAAGGTGTCCCTCTGAAGTCCGTTTTTGTACAGATCTGAAAGAGGAGGGGAGGGCCTGTATTAGAGCTGCTGTTTAGCCTCCTAATAATGTCATTCCCCAGCCGCAGATTGGCAGATAAAGTGGCTATTGATGAACTGAAGGATGGGTGGGGAGGCACGACAAAAGGACTGGGACCAGGAGAGAAAAATGGATTTCTCTACCGGCAGCGGCAGCAACATAAAATTCATTACATTCCCAAACAATGGTGGCGAGAGAAAGGACCGTCGCCTTTTCAGCGCGGACAATGTCCACAGCAGCTCGCTGAATAGAGGTTTCAATTAGCTCGGCTGGAACAAATTACATCTGAAGTAGCATCCGTGATAGACAGATAAAACAGATAGGGATTCACACACAAACATGGACAAAGGCACACACGCATCAAGGCTTAAGCCCCCTCCAGCTGCAAACGCAAACAAGTGGTCGTTGTTGATGTTTGGGCTTAAGCTTACTACAGTAGGACCCAATACCCGCTTGATAACTCCTATACTGTAATGGACTGTGAGACATGACTATTGCCAAGGTCAAAGCAAGGTTTTCACAAGATCGATACCTCTCCGATATCTGTGCTGTAAATATGAAGCTGAAACAGGAACCAGTTAGCTTAGCACAAATACTGGAAAAAGGTGAAAATCACTAGGCTGGCTTACAAAGCCTACCAGCATCTCTAAAATTCACCAATTAACATGTTAAAACTTGTGGGTTTAATTTAAATAAATCCAATTATTTCTTGACTGGAAGCAGTGAATTCCTAAAAAAAGTCCGCCATAACTATAACCTCATGTAAACCTCAATTTTTTTTACCTTTGATGAGCCAGGGTAGCACTTGCACCATTACCAGTCACTGTGCTAAGCTAAGCTTACCAGCTGATATTGGTAGCTTCATATTTACGTATAAATCTGCTCACCTAACTGTCAGCAGAAAAGCAAACACAATTTCCTATGATGTTGAGCTTGACTGCTATAGATACATGTAACCGATGCCACTGTGAAGGAAACATATTACTGAATTATGTTAATCAAAATAAGCTCACAAAGACTTAAAGTTCAATAATGTAAACTGCATGTGAGATCCAGTGTATTGAGGGTGTCCCACCACAAAAAGACACCATTTATACTGCTAACACTCCTCAATCTCATTAAACTCCATCAGTGTATAAGAACAACAAAATGCTACTTTAGCCGTTCTAGCAAAGACCTATCGCTAAACTCCCCCTCCAAACACATCTAGGGCTTTTTGATACCGGCATCTCCACATCAATAAAGACAGAAAATGTATGCCTTTCATGTCCAGTTGTCTCTTATGGCTTTCAGTGTTCCATTAACCATGTAATTAATACCAAGTAGGCTCTCTATCAAGTTTGCCTGGTTTAGTGCTTTGTTCTTAATAGCTAGTAAATATCAGAGACGAGCGTCTTTGTCTAAGAGAGCCATCTTGCTGCCATCCACTTCGTACCCACTCGAGACTTTCGAGACATCAACATCTTCCCAAAGAAAGAAAGACGTCAGATAGCACATCATGCATTTATCTCCGCCTTGCTCATTCTTTCGCCAACCTTTCTCCACTGGCACTAAATGCAACATCAAAGCCTGTTTAAAAGGTTGTATCATATCAGTGAGAGCTGTATCAAATGTTCCTCACCTTTTCCTCTGGTTAATTGCTACAAAGGTGTGGTAAAGCTGAATTGGTTGTGGCTGGAGCCAAGCACTTTCGGATAAAAGTATTAAGTGAATAATGTAGATGTATGTAAAGTAACTAAGACATTTGCTGGTTCAAGGGGAGGAGAAGAAGCAAACATTATTACGTGTCATTTTAGCTACAGGCACATGGTGAACCGTTTGCTGACTGGGTAAATGGACCTTCACATCTAAGGCCTTGTTTGATAATATTGTACTGTTAGCAATAAGTGGTAAAAGCTGACTTCTTGGCAGTTAGTAGTTACTCACTCTGACCGTGCACTCACAGCGAGATGCAGACCATTGTTAGCTTTGATAAACATTCATCACCTTGTTGCAGAACTCTCAAACATACTATGCCCTGTTCATCAAACCCAAATTACTATGATTTATAAGTCACATAATTAACGGATGTACTGGAAATCAAGAAACTCAGATACCACCCTGATGAAGATTGGCTATTCAAAAGTATTTGGGGAGAAGAAGAGTGATGTGTTTAATTTTGACGAGCAGTTAGTAGTAAAAAAGTTGGTAGCATTATGTGCCAACAACTCATCAATCACTGCCTCTTAGCAGCACCGGGAAAATGTGCTGGAGCTAAATTAAGATAATCCTGATAGCAAAAAAAGGAATCAGTAAAGTTCTCTTGTGCAAGGCTCTTGATTTTTTCACCTTCAGTCTAACTGAATGTAGCCGTGGGTACATTAGCTATCTTCCAGGTGTGAATAGGTCTAACTTCAGAGCTTGCACACTAAGCAAAGGGGAATGTTTCCACCGGTTCCAATAACCTTTCCCCCTTCCATATTCTCTTTCTTATCAAGTTCTTATAATGTTGGAGTAAAGTGATGTATTTGTTTTAATTTAATCACTAAGGAGCATGATGTGGTTCAAAACTACCCTATTTGTTTGTAAGAAATGCTAATATGTTCCTGCAATATTAGTAGAATTTATTAGTTGTCTTTGCTACTATTAATGTTGTGGTAGTTATAATGTTTCTGTTACTATAATGCCCTTTAACTCTTACACTCACTTATTATGTATGATTTCTTTGCATTTGAGTTGAAGAGTCTGTTGATCAAGAGAGTTTTCTATGGACCTGCAGTGTAACTTCACTTTTAATACTAAACTTTTAAAATTGAGTTAATGGTTTCTGAGCATTCATTTACCTCAGACTCATTGCTTTACATTGACTTAGTGCGTAGTGACAAATTCTGAGAACAGAAAAGAGTGTGGAGGCTGCAAACTTGTACTAAACCTTTCTACCTATTCACTTAACTGTGTGTTTAATAAAAACAATATAATTATTACAAAAAAACTGGTCTGCGTACCATCGGGTGGTCTGTTGGACGTGGCCACCACCACCACTCCGGCTTTGAACAGCGTCTCAAACAGCTGCTTCAGGATCATGGCATCGGCAATGTCGGTCACCTGACAGAACAGAACCAGAGAAGAAGAAGGAGACATTCATGTACTGTATAATTTAGCTTTCCTTGCCACACTGTGTGTGTGTGTTAGTGTGTGCATCTGAGGTCAAACCATGCCATCAACACTCCATGTTGATTAGTGTCATTCAGGTGTGCTCATTCAATCCTTTGTGTCTGGTCATGGCCATACACACTCCATCCACGCGCACATACACATAAACACACCTACACCACTTGAACTGACTGCAAATGGTCACGAAGCGGCTTTCTGCTGGGGACAAGTAGCTGAGGCAAGGCAGCGGCCTCGAGCTAATCAACTGAGCAGATGTGAGAATGACTGAACGCAGGCGAGAAAACAAGAGGAAGAAAAGACTAATGAAAATGGAGCAATGTGAATCCAGGCTGGGCTCACGATGGCAGACAAAGCTTCTACCCAAGATGGCCGTATAAAGGCATATAAAAGGTGCGCGTGTGTGTTGTATGAACCCGACACAAGGCAATACAAGGTTATAATACATAAATCCAATTAAACTGCTCGCTGCCTTTTTCATCTACATCATTTCCATGTCCACAATAAACAAAGGTCGATGACAACACTGAAGCAAGGACGTTTATGAGTCGCTGGCTGTTAAATAAAGAGCTCTGACCTTTCTATTAGTAATCCAGTGCTCTCACTTTTGTTCTTATTCTCTCATCTCTCTCCCTGTTTCACCTCTGTTGTTCATCCACAAAGTGAAAAATCATGTTACAATGTGGTGTAGTTAAAGCTGTATGTATATTACACGGGCGATTAAACATGATGACTAATACGAGCATATTGTAAAAAAAAAGCGTCTATTGTTGCTCAAAGCCGCCAGTCTCGTGCCAACTGTCACTGACAGTTTTCTGCCCATATGACCTACAAATCAACAAAAATATAGTGACCCTTCCTCTGCATTACTTTGCATGAACATTAGTCCTGTAAATAAAGAATACAATTTTGGGGGGAAACATATTACTTCTCAGTACACATCCACATTGTAGGTAAACTGAGATTTACATTTCAAGTTACTTTTCTATAATCTTAAAGAAAGGACATGTCACATTTTTAAGAACTAGGATGTCTTGAATAAAAGGAAGACTTCTGTCCCGCCCTTTCCTCTTACTCCCCTCTTACCTACTTTCCTGTATATAACAGGCACTTCTAATGGCCATACCCACAGCATATGCCTCCTTTCATACTCTGGAGGGTCTTCTGCTTTTTGCATATTAGCCTCACTGCCCTTGCCAATACTTGATTAACATTTGTGTTAAAGCCTTGATTTCGCTAAGGAGAGGTGGCTAGGGGCATCAAATTAGTGTGTGTGTGTGTGTGTAAGTGATTGTGTGCACGTAATGAGAATCAACAGAAAGCCAAGGCTCTGTGTCTCTGTGAAGGGGCCCCATTTCCTCCGACCGCAGGATTTTATTTTCATTTCAAAAGAATCATTTAAAAATGACCTTTTATACAACCTGGATTTGTTTATTCATGTGCCCTCAACATGGGCATAGTATGAGGGGCAATATTGATTGCTGAATGAGTAGAGGGAGAGGAAAAGAGAATGGGTACCCACAGAATGAGAAAGGTGGAGGGGACTGATGTAGCACTTGTAGAACACAAAAATAATGGTGCAATCTCCGTCAGCCAATGCCGATATTTAAATGAGCATCCAATTACTCAAGCGGCTGTCAGTTTACAGGGAGGCACACGGGTGCCAAATTAAACCTCTTTTGATGTTACACCTCTTTATGTACACAACCTATGAGCAATTTCAGAGGCTGCACGGTGACTGAGGCCCTGAGACAATGGCGCTCAAGCATTTTCTTCTCACTCTTCTTCTTCCTTTCTCGCTCTCTTCCCATCTTTCCATCTCGGACCTCTCAATGGCGAGTATTCATTAGGGGCTGTGGGTGGGGGCCATAAAAGGAGGAGGGGGGCTACAAATTACTGATAATGGCACGGCGCTAATGAAGAGAATGGAGAAATGTCATTAGCATTTAAGAGGATAAGATCCATCTGACCCGCCGCCGCCAGTCGCTTTCTAGCTCCACTCACTTAAGGAAGCAGCAGAGTGCGACTGATACCCAGGGCCTCATTTGCATGGCTGAGTGGAGGAGGATGCTGATTGGTATAGAC